>PYAF01005253.1:216482-236284 GCA_007407185.1 Glycine tomentella | reverse complement strand
TTCACATTCTCTCTCTCTCTCTCCCATCCACTAGCTGGTTATAGTGATGTCAATGGTTCCATTATATAGCCTACGAACTTGCGCCTCCCTTCTCCTGTTCTCCATGTTTGGTTCCTGTACTGCGGCACTGCAGCTGTGGCTGCTGCGCCTGTCGGAGGAGGAGGACGCCGGCGGTGAGGCTTCGCCGGAGTCCATGGCGCGGGGAAGTAGGACGTCAGAGAAGCAGGACATGAACGGCGAGGAGTTTGCAGAGGATTGAGCCTCGTGCGGTGCCGTTTCGTGGTAACGGAAGTGTGAATGACTGCGTTTTGGTGGAGCGGCGCGATAGCACCGCAAGAGCTACCCAACCGCACTGCCGCCATCCGCCGCTACCGTCCGCTACCGGAAACCGTCGCGTTGCGGCACGGAAGTAGCGGCTTGGTGCCGCAACCCGCGAACGGAGCGTGATAGCGCGCTATAGCGCCGCTTTTTTAATCTATGCTTCAACTAACCTTAGGTTAGTTGACAGTTACTGTTGTTAACTGTTATAACTGTTTAAATACTAAAGATGTAACTGTTTTCAGTTGAGTTGGTTGATATGAAAACTCCATTTTCTGAAATATGAGATTTTCTCTCTTTTATTTTATGAAATCCTTTTAATGGATTTATGCATTATGGTGACACTTGCATTGGATGCACTCCACGTTTCTATTTATTAATACTCCTTCAATTTTATGGTGTTTATCCAAGGTTGCATCATCTCTAATTTTTTTTTTTTTTCCATTTTGATGGATTTATGCATTATCTAGACAATAGAATTGAATCACTACATGTTTCTATTTATTTATCAATACTCCTGTTTTTATGGTGTTTATCCATGGTTGTATCATCTCTAATTTCTTTTTTCTTCTTATTTTCATTTTGTTGGTTTAGGCAGTGATGCAATTGTTCTTGGGGCAGAGACTTTGCGGGGATTATACCCTGTAGAGACTATTTCCACTGTTGGAAAAATTTGTGCTGAGGTAGGAAGTAGAATGTATTTTTTTGAACCAATCACTAAGTTTGGCCACAAACACATTGAATGTGTGAATGCTTTCTAAGGTGCTAGGCAGACATTTTCTTAACCAGATGCTCTTTGCAGGCTGAGAAAGTTTATAATCAAGATTTATATTTCAAGAAGGCTGTCAAATTTGTTGGAGAGCCGATGACTCATTTGGAATCAATAGCTTCCTCCGCGGTAATGTTGTCTTTTCCACTAAATTTTAGTTGGGGTTGTTTAAATATTTTCCCACAGCTATTACACTATTCACTCGCTTATAGAAATTTGTGGTTAGTAAAATACATATTTGGGAATAATTTCCTTGTGTCAACATGTAGGTACGGGCAGCCATCAAGGTTAAGGCTTCTGTTATTATTTGCTTTACTTCATCTGGCAGGGCTGCAAGGTTTTATTTCTCCCTTTTATCACTCTCCTTTTTATTATTTTGAGAATTTTCTAATGCTTTGGTCATCAATGCAAATGTTTATGCATTTCTTGTTTATTAATAATTAAGCTATTATGTTAATACCTTCTCAGTTCATGTTGGGTTGAGTTGACAATTGCATTTTATTTTGTTGCACTTTTAATGTCTTGGTAACAAACCATTTGAGTTATCTGTTATTGTGTAAATGTGTAGGTTGATTGCTAAGTACCGTCCAACCATGCCCGTGATATCCGTTGTCATTCCTCAACTAAAGACAAATCAACTTCGATGGACTTTCACTGGAGCTTTCGAGGTATTTAATTGACAAATTGACTTGAGTTGTTTCAGGAATATTCTGATTGAGCCCAACTCATAGATCAACAAATTAGGATTCTGTTATCATAGCTTATCTTTAGGATTTATCTTTGGTATTCTTTTTTTTTTTTTTTTATCTTTTAGGGAGTTAGTTGAGGGAGAGGATAATAAATATAAGGACAGTTTGTGAGGGAGAGGCACTTTTGGTGATTTTCTCTTTAATGTTGCGGAGCTTGTGCTCCGGGGGAAGGGGACAGTAGATTAATCTGCCATTCTCTTTTTCTATTTGAAATAATAATACCCAATCATTCTCGGGCACCCAACATATTCACATGAATCCTGAGGCTGGTCTGTTTTAAGTCAGAGTCAGCATGATTAGGTTCCTTGAGTCAGCCCAGTCTTTTTTGGCACCAGAATAATTTATTGAAACTGTGCTTTTTATATATTCTTCTGTAATGAAGCTTGATAATTAAGCCTGACTGAATAAGCTCCTCTTAGACTACTGACTAAAATTATTCGAATTTTTTCCCTATTGTATCAGCTTCTTGTACCATCGATAACGTTAGTTTTAGATACAGTAGAATAATGATTTTATGACCAAGTTATCAATTCTTATGTGTTTTATGTTAACTTAGACTTTTGTACATTGTTTAATTTCTCTTTGAAGCGCTACATTGAACCTTCCTTTTGGTTTATCCTCTAAACATACAAGCAATGCCTCGAAACCTTGTGGATAATCCTTAGCACATAAAACTTTGCTCGTTAACCATTATATAAATGTAATTAAACTTGATTTGATAGGGAAAATGGAGGGAAAATGGAGGGAATCTGTGATTTTAAACTTTCTTTAACCTGACTGTTAGTTTTTATTCTTTTCTTGACTTGTATTATTATAACATTTTTAATTGAAACTAATGTGTTCTTGCTGTTTTCTTTTATGATTCTATGGCAGGCAAGGCAATCACTTATTGTGAGAGGTCTTTTCCCTATGCTTGCAGATCCACGACATCCAGTAAGAAATATTGATCTCAATTGATTTAGTTATGTAAAATGGGGAATGGAAATAAACGGAAGATCTCAAAACCTCAAATTCTTATTCTACATATCTAATATTTAAATATTCAAACTGAATGTGCCTTACATAATGCAAAACAATTAAAAGATTCTACTATCAAACTTAACAAAATCCAATTTCAGAATAATAAGTAAAATACAAGTCTTTTGAAAGTAGGATATTCCAAGGCCTAAACATCCAATTGCTAATTTTGAAACTACCACCGTTTACACCCTAAATCTGAATTATGATTAGCTGTGTTTCCAGATTGAAACTTCGTATAAATTCAACGTCCTGTCTTTTTATTACCCTCATCACAAGCAATTCTAGGATTATGATCTAGGGGTGTCACTCTAGTTTGGATTGAATATTCCTTTATTCCATGCATTTTGGGGTCAGCCACTACAAAACTGTAAAAGTGAAGTTTATTTGGGGTCATGCACTTGTTAACATGTAAGCATGTCTTTTGGGTGCAGGCTGAGTCTAAAAGTGCTACAAATGAATTTTGAAGGTTGCTTTAGACCATGGCAAGGCTTTTGGTATCATAAAGGCACATGATCGAGTTGTTGTATGCCAGAAAGTTGGTGACTCCTCAGTTGTGAAGATTATTGAGCTAGACGAATAGAACTTGATTCATTTTCAAGGTTGCATTATAATATGTCTACTTCGTATTAGTATTTTCTGTTGTATGCTTTAATAATAAAAACACTTCAAAATAATGTCTATCACATTGGAAGAAATGCATTTGGGAATGGAAATCATCCATTGCCAGCATGCCAACTGTTTATAATAACACCACTGAATCCTTTTGTCAGTACATATGCAAGTTAATTTCCAGTGGATACAAATGCAGTATACATTGTTCGACTGAAGTATCTATCTACTTCCACTTAAAATGTTTATCGCTGACTTGCCACTATAATTTCATAAGAAATCATTCCTGAAGATTTTAAAATTGGCATAGAACTAGTTATCTTACATGAAAATCTCCATATAATGACATTTCTAGTAGTGGAGCCAAACATCTGTTGGTGACACAATCAACCTCCCTCACCTATCATGTTCAATGTTTGGGAGTTGTAGACTCACCCAACCAAGTAACATTCGAGTATCGAGTAATCCGAAGATGAGGAGTTGGTTTGCCCCCTTTTCTCCCTATACCATCATCTTGGGTTAGATATTAATCTAGTGTAGGCCAACTTAGATCTCTTATTGGGGACTAGAGCCATCAAAATCACGAGTAATGCTTCCTACACCAGCAGTTATTCTTATACACCAGCAAAATTTCATTATTCCCAGAATGTCCTTTTTTCTATTGGTTAAAACACATACACCTAGCGCTTTTCTTCATTTTTCATTGGCTGCCTCATTGGTTTCGTTTGTTCTTCAACTCCGTTTTTTCATCTCTGGTTGGTGCTGTTGTTTTGGTGGTGGCTGAGGTGGTTGCCGTTCGTGGTGGTTAACGTTTGGGTTCATTGGAGGTATGTTCCTACAACCTGTGATAATCTGTAAAGGTCATACGGATTAGCAATCCCTATGATCCATATGGATTAGCAATCCGTATGACTTATTTTTTTAATTGTTTTTTAAAAGGGATTTTTTTATGTTTTAAAATGTATTGATGAGTATTAAATTCGTATATAGTTTGTTAATGAACATTTTTTTAAAATTGTTTGTTAAGATGGACAACGACGACTGCATTTATGACAATATTATGTCTGTAGAAATTAATATGACTCAAGACAATAGAGATGCACCCTCTACGTTTGAAAATAACAACTGTGCATTTGATTGTTCTGATGCCTTCAATACTGCAGAGGTATTTATATGATATTGTATTTGACTAAAGAAAGTAAATTAATTGTTTGAGAAGATTGAAGTTGTACTATCATTTATTGTAGGTGTTTAATTCTCGTGATGAGGTATTGCAATGAGCTCGTAGAGTTGCATATGAGATTGACTTTGTAGCCGTCGTAATGAGATCTTACACGACAACTAGAAAAAGGGGAAGGACGTCATTTATTTTGATTGGTTGTGAAAGGAGTGGAAAGTTTAGATCATTCAAGAAAGATTTAGTAAGGACGACCACTAACACTTGAAAGTGTGGTTGTCCTTTTAAATTGCAAGCGAAACCAGTTGTAGGTGGTGAAGGCTGGATGGTGAAGTTAATATGTGGGACTCATAACCATCGTTTAGCTAAGTCATTGACTGGACATCCATATGCTAGTCGTTTGACTGAGGAAGAGAAGGTTATTGTTGCTAATATGACAAAGTCTAGGGTGAAACCTAAGAATATTCTTCTAACTTTGAAGGATCACAATCCGAACAACCATACAACAATGAAGCAAGTCTACAATGATAATCGATTAAGGCAGTTATGCATGTTTTAGAAATACATTTATGTAATTGATTGCGATCAGCTTGTAATCGATTAAAGTGTTCGTCATGGCTTTTCTAGAATTAAACAGAAGCTGGTAATTGATTATATCCTTGTGTAATCAATTAAAGCAAACAAAGTCATGGAATATGCACAGATAAACTCTTAAGTTATTTTTCTAAAAACATTTTATGCATGAATATGTTTATGCTTTATGCAATACAAGGATCACAAGATAAGCCTTCTTAAACCATTCTACAAATTACAAATGCCTTCAATTGAATGGTATGTAAAAAGCTAAAACCTTCAAATGAGATGGACTTTTATCCTTGATCTTCTTCTTCAGCTCCTCCTATATCCAACAATCTCTCCTTTTTGGCTTTGATCATGCCAAATATCAATTGAATATTTGTTGCTTTGTTAAGTACATGAGAGAGATAAGTGTAGGAGCTTTAATCTTAACCTGAAATAAACTTAGCCTTTTGCTAATTTCAAGTGTTAAGAAACTTTGCATAAGCATAGATAACTTCTTAGATTGCTCCTCCTGTTTTAGATAATATTGTTTAAGTTTACAGAAACATAGATTCATAGAGCAAAATAAGATTCAGTTATTTTCATTTTCTCATAATTTTCAATAATCTTCTCCCCCTATTTGGTTTATTAAATGCAAAAAGAGCAATGTAAAATGAATCATAAGCAAAGAAGGAAAAAAGACTAAGGTGTAATCGAAGCATAATTGATTACTCTAGTGAGAAATAAAATAGAGTTTACACTCAGTAATTGATTACCATTCGTCGTAATCGATTATTCCATCGAAGTTAAGTTTGAAAAAGTTTATTTTAGCATGCGTAATCGATTAAATCATTGTCGTAATCGATTAACCCATAGCAAACAAAATTTCTGAAATCATTTTAAATAGTGAGTAATCGATCAATTCGACAAGGTAATCGATTACATAAGCATAAATTTGTTACTAAAATGCTTTTTAAAGATCAATTAATCGATTATTTCGACACTTAATCGATTATTACAATCAATATTGCAGAATGAACAGTGATTATGGAGCATATGTCGAGTGTTGAGTCAAATGTGATGAATAGCCAAATAAGATGTAGATAGACACATTAAAAAGCATGCTAGCATATATTAGACTCATCAAGGATTCCTAGCATGTTTCTAAGTGTATAAAATCTATCTCTAGCCAAGGGTTTAGTGAAAATATCAGCCAATTGGTTAAGTGTATCAATGAACTCAATTTTGATATTACCCTTTTTGATGTGATCCTTGAGGAAATGATGCCTTATCTCAATGTGTTTGGTCCTTGAATGCATGATTGAATTCTTGGATATGTTGATAGCACTTGTATTGTCTCAAAGCAGGGGTATTTCTTTTAGCTCAACACCAAAATCTTGGAGTTGTTGCTTCAACCAAAGGTTTTGTGCACAACAGCTTCTAGCAAAAATATACTCAGCTTCATCAATTGATAAAGCAACACAGGATTGCTTCTTGTAGTGCCAAAAGATTAGTGAGCTGCCTAACAAGTGACATGTTCCACTAGTGCTATTCCTATCCAATTTGCACCCTGCAAAATCAAAATTAGAATATCCAACTATGTTGAGTGATGCAACTTTAGGATACCAAAGTCCAACTCTTGGTGTAGACTTGAGGTTTTTGAGGATCCTCTTGACTGTAGTTAGGTGTGACACTTTGGGATTTGAACAATGTATTCAAACGCTTATAAAGTGTTTAAGCACTTTTCAACAAGCATACCCAAACATAAATATCTTATTGGATTTTAAGTACTTATAATATAAACTCTTATATAGGGTGAGTTTGTTTAAACTTACAAAAGAAATAACTTTAAAATAATTTTTTTATGTAAGTGTTTCTTTAAATAGATAGGACTTCCTTCTTAAAATTAACATATTTGTTTTTAGCAAAATAGTTTAGACAAACACACTAAAAAATATAAAATTGTTTTTTTATTAAAATAAGCGCTTATTTCAACCAACAAGTTTAAACAAACTGGTCTGTAATAAGAAGATATTGAATAAGATCTTAATTAAGTGGTTTATCCAAACAAATCCTAAATTAAAGATCAAAATCTTAACATAACAAAAGGTCCATGGGCTTAACGGGTCGGACTCGAAAACTTAATATAGCTATGCATTTTTTTCTTAAAAAAGGCTTGTTATCTGCAAGGTCCAAGCTTAACAGGTCGGTTCGCGGATTTGGGTCCATGTATACTCACCCCTATCTGTAGTTGCTTTCCTCAGAGCAACAAGTGACATTTCTTCACTAATTTTAATAAATTTAGGATCATCAGGACATTCAAATAATATCCCCTCAGAAGTTGATACCATATCACCATCATAATACACAACAATGACTCTCTCCATCTTCAACCCAATATGGTAAGTATCAACACAATGCATTGAGTTGGCTCATACCACCACTTGTATTTATTAGCATATTATACATTTCTCTTGTGAGTCAATTATCCGCATCGACCAAGATTGCACCGAAAAAATAGACAATTCAGATTGCATCAAGCTCTATAACGGTACTGCTGACTTGTCACACCAACATAAATGTGTTGTTTAATCACAATATAAAACATTAAATTTTACTTTTTAAAAATTAGAACAATTTTTACACAAAATAAAAATACAATGAAATCATTATTCCATTGCATAATTGGGTGAAAATAAAGTAACAAAATGAAATCATCATTCTATTACACATTTGGGGAAAAATAAAATAACACAACAGAATCATGATTCTATTGTGAATCATGATTTTGTTGTGTTATTTGGGGATGAAAAATTATTACACAATGAAAATAAGATTTCGTTGTACACTTGTACAATGAAATCGTGTTTCCATGGCACTTTAATTTTTCACCCCCTATATAGATAATGAAATCATGATTTTGTTGTGTTTCTGTCAAAAGGGCATTTTTGAAATACTATTAAAAGGCGCCCACGTGGATAGTGTCATTATCATTAATGGTAGTGCTAATAGCAACTTCCATGTGCTTTTCCATATAGGGTTGAGCTAAATACACTAGATGAATTTCCAATACACCATATATGCATAGTGAATTTCCAATACTGCCCTTAGGTATAAGTTTAATGTTTTAAACTTTTGCTCTCCGTACCGCCTGCGGTTGTGCCTCTTCTCCCTCACCATATCCGTGACTTCTTCATCTGCACCAGGTTTCGTCTCTGCTCACGCTCCCGTTCCCGTTAGCATAGGCGACGCAAAGTGGTTATTCATTTATCATCGTCGGCTTTGGTGGTGGAGGTCCATTTTCGAGTCTGTCGCCGGTGAGTCTGTGTTGTATCGTGTGGTTTTTGCTTCATATGGATTAGCTAATCCGTATGAAGCCTATAGATTGACTGATTTGTAGGCTTGTAATTCAAGATATTTGCTGATTAATTTAAATATTTAAATAATTTAATATGCCTTGAATAATTTAATATTCTGAAATACATGAGTTGTGATAAATTTTGAAATACATGTGTTGTGATAAATTTATGGATTTGGATGAGTTATTTAGAACACTAGATAATTGCGAACCTTATAATTTTCCAATCCATGCCAGAATCCAGATAGGTTGTTGTTCAATAGTTGTACTGTTTAGTTAAAGACAAGTAGGTTATTTTTCATTATCGATAGAATATTCAACTTGAGAACATGTGTAGGCATTATGTTTTGATTTAATGATGAACCTCATGGAAATTGTATGAGTAACAGGTAGGATATGCATTGACATTGACCTTGAGTACCTTGTGGGTTCAACACTTGATTATGGGTTGATGATTTATGGCATTGGAAAATTGCATAATGTGTATGTATATATGTTTGTAAGATTTGTGTGTAATGTGTGTAGCATAAAAATTGTAAATTAATTGGTATGACATGGTTGTTGATGAACTTATGAGTTCATTTGAAATATAGGACTAATTGCATTAAGAATTTTCACAGATCATGGTAAAAACAAGAGGTATGCATCGGGCTTTAGGGAGAGTTGGCGACTGAGTGCCTGGAGCGCACATTGGAGATAATGAAGAAGAAGCCGGCGAATGTCGTAGGCCGACAACATCTGTCAGAAGACAACGGGCAGCTGAGGCTATTGCTGAGGATGGTGGTGGTCAAGAAGAACATGTGGACCCCGACATTGCAGTGGCAGACGATATTGCCAGTGTGCCAAAGTCTTTTCTAGGTGGCCTAGAAGATTCTTCGATTTTGACAGACTACATTAACCATGTAGCGCTTAAAGTGTGGTCTGGAGAGGTATTAATATGTTTAACTACATACAACTTTTAATATATTTGGCAATGTAATGTTTGTTATTGACTTAAATTTATTTCAGGAATGTCTTGAGTTAAAATTGGCTTCTCATGGACATAAAGTTGCTAAATTTGGCAAACCGGCACCTGAGATTGAAGGGTTAGTGGTTGCTACAGGGTTAAGCCCATTGATACGTACTTCTGTGGAGACTAGAGACAGAGGCTTGCTATCTGCATTTGTCGAGCGATGGCATCCTGAGACCAGCAGCTTCCACTTGCCCATCGGAGAAGTGAGCCTGACGTTGGATGATGTTGCGGCGTTGTTGCATATCCCAATAATGGGAGCCTTCCAGACATATGATCTGATTGATACGGGGGAGGTAATAACATTACTGGTGGAGTTGCTTGAGGTGATAGTTGACGATGCGAAAGCTGAGATTGAACAATGCCATGGGGCATATGTTCGTCTATCCTAGCTTCAAGAATTATATGTTGCAAAGTGTGGCCGCAAGGCATTGGGTACAAGTAGCCAGAGCCTATTTGCTGCACCTAGTCGGTTGTACCTTGTTTGCGAACAAGAGTGCCACACATATTAGTGTGGTATTCTTAGACGCATTTCGAGATCTGGACCAGTCGGGCGGGTATGCATGGGATGCAGCCGCTTTAGTCCACATGTATGAAAATTTAAACTATGCATGTCATCATCACGGGAAGCACCTAACCGGTTATATTTCTTTACTATAGGTAATTTCAATACTTCAAATAAGTATTAAATGTTAAGAGTATTTAAGTAAATCAAGAATTCATTAATATTGTGATTATTGTATTAAATAATATGTTATTACCTCTTATGTAGTGTTGGATATATGAACATTTTCTGAATATTGAAAATTTCATACCAGATCCGCAGTTCGATGAGAGGTTTCCCCGTGCATGTCGCTGGAAAGCTACAAAGTCGTTGCCAGTGACAACCTATCGTAGGCGGTTAGATAGGTTGACGTTGGACGATGTATGTTGGATGCCATACAGGGATCACCGTGGCCACAGGGATTTCGAGCTGATATCACTATTTTCTGGGTATCTTAGATGGGGTCCGCATATGGTTATACATCTACCAGATCGAGTAATTAGGCAATTTGGGTTTGTGCAACAAATCCCACAGTTAATTCAGTCTGAGTCTCCGTCGACAGAACAGGTTGATGACAGGTGGACTCACTTCTCCGAGTACCTTGTAGAAACTAGAGATTTGGTTACATTTCCCAGTCAGTTTACTCCTGGATATATGGAATGGTATTATTGTATATCTCATCCATATATGTCACCGCCAAAGGTTGGGGAGCCAAGACGACATCATTTGTGAGTGACAACAAATGTAACTGATCCCCCTCCTATGCACTAGGATGACACTTCAAGTGCGGGTGATACAACTTTGAGAGCTTCTGATGTCAGTCGCATGGCTCCACATGCAGTGGTAAAAGTTTGGGACACTTATTTTTTAAAAGTTAATTCAAGTCAGTATGAAATATTCATTGATTATTAGTGTGTTATATTGTATGATTGTTCCAAGGTATGTGTGAGAGGATAGCAAATGGGTTGCAACACATACTTGACACGCAACAAGTTACTCCTGGCACAGATGCATACTCATCTATACAACACTTGTTGGGATTAGCACGTAGTGTGACATGTCGCAACCTATCTGGCCGACGACGGGGACGGCGATGAAAGAAGAAATGGAATGATTTCCCAAAAGAAAGGGAAAACTAAATGGGAGTCGCCACCAACGTTTATTTAAGGAAAACGTCGGAAAAACCAAAAGATAAGACATGGTCTATGATTTTAGAGAAAAAAGGATTCGGGAGTCATTTACGCACGGGGAAGGTGTTAGCACCCCACGCGTCCGTCACGAAGACGGAAGCCTTTAATCGAGTGTGTGACAAATAAAGTGACTTTTTAATTATTTGTTTTTCCTTAAAAACCTGACTTGTGCCTGTTTTATTTTTGTTTATTCAGAAAAAGAAATCAATTTTTTATTTTTTTGAAAAGAGAAGATTTTATATATATATATATATATATATATATATATATATTTTTGGGTCAACAAGGGGTTTGCCCTCGCTCCTACGTATCCCCAAGTGCAATGAGGAAATCAGACTTACGTAGTTCTTTGTAAAAAGAGCTTGACTGGATTGATTTTATCTTTTTTTGAAAGATTTATTTTAATTGCGTGAAAAAGAGTCGTTAAGGCGTTTGACCTTGAAACGACCTTGAGTTTGAAGAAAAAGCGGGGAGAATCACTTAAGGCATTGGATCTTGAAGCAATCTCGAGTAATTTGTAATTTTGAAAAAAAAGAATTGAGTGATTCTTCATTTGAGTACTTTTTGCTTTTTTTTTTTTTAGAAAAGATTTTGAATTTGTGGTAAACTCTATGAAATCAAGCAAGTCAGAGACCCAACATGATATTCACAAATCTATCCACGTGTTATTGAAACACTACCAAGCAAGTCAGAAACTCAGCATGGAGTGCACAAAACATAAGCGCTTACTAAAGAAAACTAGAGCAGAATAATAAACATAAGTGAATAATTGAAATGGCAATACGTAATCAAACGAATGAAATGGAAATGGAAAGGGATAGGATAGAAGTGGGGAGTACGTTTAGTAATTAGGGGTGCATACAGTACAATAGGGGGTACAATCAGTAGTGCATATTAAATTATACAAATGGGCTTGGCCCAGCAGTAAGGGTGCATTTATGAAATGGGGTGTAAATAGCATTATACGTACTGCCCTAAAGTGGGCCAAGCCCAACTAAAAGGGGGTGCAGTTATGAAAAATGAGTGCAAACAGCAATATATATTTTGTTCAAAGTGGGCAACGCCCACTAGGGAAATGGATGTTGTTATGAAAAGCGCAATGCAAACAGTAAAATAAAGGGGTGTACAGTTATGAAAAGAAAGGTGCGAAAAGTGTTACGAAATTCACTTCCGAATGGGCCAGGCCCAATTGGTAAAGGGGTGAACTTATTAAACATGGGGTGCAAAAAGCAATTTTTAAAATTTTTTTCCGTTACAACCGGGTCGGGTGACCCGGTTTGACCCGTTTTTACGTCTTCTCCCTTGCACCTGCATGAAAGCTGCACGAAAAATAGGTTTTACCCCTATTTTAGTGGTTTCGCAGCTTCCTAGGCCACCACCTTGGAAGCTAAAGGTGCAGTGGCCACCGCGAGGTGGCCGGCGATGTGGGATGGCGGCGGTGCGCCGGTGATGAGTGCGGTGGTCGCCGGAAAATACAAACTTAATAAAAACCAAAAAAAAGCTATGAAAAAAAGAGATGAGAAACACAGAATAAACGAAGATAATGATGTGCAACATATCAATAGCAAAATAAAGCAAGGAAAACAAGCAGAAGCTACACGAAATCAAGATCAAAAGAAGTAACAAAAATCAAAAACAAAAATGTAGAAGAGAGGGGATGAGGAAAGAAAAAGAAAAGAGAAAAGAAGAGAGGAGGAGAATGAAGGGTCACCTCTGAGACCCCTTCTGATTCTCCTGACCGGATGACAAATGGTGACCCTAGATTGGTTTCCTCTCCTTCTCCGGATCCGTGCGGCTGTACCAAAAATTAATTTTCCTTTCACTGTTGTCTTTTGCCTTATATGTAACTTTTCTAACCTAATGGGCCCTATGGCCCTTTTCCTATTTCTTTTTGCTCTTTGTTGACCTAGTTTTCCTTTTTGTTAACTTCTTCTTTTTTTTTCTTCTTTTTTTTTACTACTTATTATTTTATTTCTTTTTTTTATAATTGTTATTTATTTATGTATTCTTGTTATCCCTTTTTTTTATTTACTACTCCTTATTATTTATTTATTTTAAAAGTTGTTACCTATTTTTCTTTTTCGTTCATTTTGTTCTTCTTTTTTTTAAAAAAAAAACTTGTTATTACTTTTTTCTATTTCCTTTTTTTCTTTTTTTTTCATTTTCTTTATTTTCTCTCTTTTTTATCATTCATTTTTTTATCAACATTTTTAATTTACCCGGACAAAATTAGGATATGACATGACACAACATGGAAACGTATTTGTGCGCACTAGTAGGTTGAGGGACTCAGTTCGGAGACGACTTGGTGATCGACACTGAATCATACATTTATATTAGTTAAAACTATTTACCTTCTAATTGTGTTTAAAATGTAATTTTAAGTTTTTGTAGTTAAACAGGTTGTCAGACTATTTTTTAATTTATAAGCCTTGCATGGAACTTCTTGGAATTTGAATATATACTTGTCGGACACAAATTATTTATAAACCTTGCAAATACAAACACACCATTTCTGACTTTATCCTAAATCGACATATTTAGTTGGTAACTTAATGGAATTTGAAAACAGCCTCATTCTATAAGGACTTGGCCAATGTCTTGCCTCATTTGAACAGTGCGTAGACCACAAGAATGCAGTACATGGGATAGGACAGTCGTCTGTCAGTTGAACCTATTTCAAATACGATGTTTGTTGTAAATTCATTTAACCAAATGTCAAACAATAGAATACATCAATTAATGTTGCTTGTTATACCTGGAGAAAATGATTACCATACACATGACCAATACAAACAATGCGATGAATAGATGGATCTTTAGGAGGTTGGCTTCTCAGAGGGAAAAACGTCATACTTTGTTGAAGAGAAAGAGAAACAATAAAGACATTATACCTTGAAGCAATGACATAATCCATGTCGGTAATATCCATCCACTTATCCATTGTTACCTACACAATCAAAATTTATTATTTTCCATATCTGTAACTAAAAAATCATACATGTATTGGTCAAAGCATTGTGAAAGTTCGGTCTTACCCTTGCTAATCCATCAACAAGAAGGAACTGCTTTAACTGATCAAACCTATCAAAGCCACCAAACAAGACTATATATTGATAAGGCCATTGTGAAAGTTCTTTAAGCAAATGATTGTGGACCAAAGGCCAAGAATCTTCACCATAACCTAGTACGGCAGCAATTACATGATATCTACAATTACCATCCACTTTAACATTGGTGATGTTAATAATAAACTTGTGCATAAAAGGATGAAATTGATCCAGCATAGGAATGTTTCTGTTCTTCATTGGTTGATCAGATGAGGAAGCATACCTTTTTTGTGTGGAACAACTATTTTGCACAGAATGTAATTCATCAACATATTCAAAGTAAGACGAATCCCGCTTGGTTGATCTTTCATGTTTTATGTGTTTATTTTTTGGATCACCTTTTGTTCTCACCTTTTCATGGGGAGGATTCATCGATGTTTGATCAGGAAAAGCAAGTCCTTTAAGCTTAGTCTTCAGCGTCATTTTGGCAAACAGATCAAGCTTCTGAAAACGGTTAGAGATTGCCTTCATCTCGTTAGTTATGTGAATTTTCATGTCATCTAAACCTTGGTCTGAAAAATTTAAACTTCGCCAAAACATATGAATGTTTGAAAGCGGTATGCTGCCAACAACAACTTTAGCTAGCTCACATGCACAAGGGAGACCATGGGTAGTTCTCATTACACATCCACATCGAGAAGGGTTTTTGCCTGCATAATGAACTCGCTCAAACTCAACAGCAATCTGGTTCAACGCATACCTCGACACCATGCCGATAAGTCTCTTGTACAATGTTACTTTAAATACGTGTCCTATGACATGGGTGCTTCTTTCTATTGATGCCTTTATTTCAATATGTTGCAATGTGGTCATGTTGTTCAAGGCATCCCAAACAGTACATAAATCTCCAACGTTATTCTGTAGAAGCCTCTTTAAAGTCCAATGAGCAGACTCAACCCTGCATTTAATGATAACATGTTCATAATTTTAAAAACAAAAAGTTGTTCAACAGATCACAATGTCATCAACGTTAAATATTTTGTTACCTGTTAGTTGTAGTGTTGTCAAGATGCATTACTTTATTTGTCCATGCGGTAACAAATTTTTCCTTATGAGGATCCAACCATGTTTCTTTCACATAATCAACAAACATAGGCCATGATAAAGAAAAAAGTTGAAGACCACAATGATAGATGGTTCTGAGTGTTAAATTTTTAAAAAAATGATTTCGAGTGGATAGACTAATGAGGCATGAGATATTAAAGGAAGGAATGGTCAGACTATTTCTTCACTTTTTTCCTTTTTTTTTATCAATAAATATTAATTATAAATTTATTAATTTTTTTAGCCAAAAATTAAAATTTACAATCTTTTAATTTTTTCTCTTTTTTATCACTAAATTAACTTTATATCTTTTACTCCCATCCTTTTGCCCTATTATTTAAAACCTTGAAGATAAATTGTTTCCTAGCAGTTCAATCATTAACCCAATAAAAGGCTGTGCCTCCAATTTCCTAAAGAAGTTATTTTACTCGTCCATACGTTTTCCCAAAGTAATGGTTTTCACTGTTGAAAATTTTCAATTCAAGTATTGAAACTGTCATCGGTTTCTTATGCTATTGCTGATGAGTTGAAGGAAAGCTGCGATCATCAGAGTGAGCACGAAAATGGCTGCATAGAGAGGCTAGCTGCTGGTCTCTATTCCAAATTGTCATGTTTATGTGAAAATCAGGTGTTACGCACGTGCACCCCAAATACGTAACAGTATCGTAGCAAGAGAGGAAAAAGAAAGAAAAGAAAATATGTTTTTTCTACACTTTGTTTGGAATTATTTAAATAAAAAAGAAAATTTGCTGTTTTTACATTTACTAGTTTTTTTTAGAAGAAAAAAATAAAACTTTATTAGATAAAAGTAATATAAAAGACAAAATGAAATAAACTAATCTTTCACATGGTAAGAAATCAAAGTTTAAATTCTTAGTGAGAGATTTATCTACAGAGACAGAGACGAATCAAACATAGATCTTACAGGGGCAACTATAAAAAATTAAGGTTTATATACGCGTCAAATTTCCTATAAAATATTCATATGCATGTTCTGAAATATTAGTAAAAATATATATTTAAACATTAGACAAGCAAAACGTTTTTTAAGGACCTAAGATTACAAAATGTCAACTATCGATTTCACATGACACGATTTTTTTATGAATTTATAAAAGATATTGTTATCCACTAATCACATTTTTTTAAGAAAATGTCTTATTAATTATGATAAAAAAATATTAAATTAGAATGAATTATGTTACTCAAAAATAATAAAAACCAAAATTAATTGAAAAAGAATATATTATTAGTATGTTGGAAGCTAAAAGAAGAAAAATGTTGTTTCACAATAATAGTGACTAACTAAAAATAAATTTATACATATCTCTTGTATAATCTAATATTTAGTTTGTTTTTTCGAGGTTTACTCAACTATGTATTTTGGTCTATGCGCTCAAGGATAGAAACACGTTAAAGTCTCATAAATAATACCCCAAAAATAAAGACCAAATAAAAATATATAAAAATAATTTATTGAAAAGAGAAATACTTGTTAGCAAGCTAAAAAAGTCTTTATAAAAAGACAATTTATGTAGAGTTTATTAGGTGATTTTTTTATTGTTTTTTTTTATCACAATTGAAATATTACTTTTATAATTTGTTGTGTTTTTAATGCAAATCCTATAGCATAAGTTACTAAAATGAAACTTCAATTCAACCAAATAAAGGCACGAAGTCTGATTTAGATTGTGCAGTGTGTTAGGGTTGAGAGAGAAGGGAACTAGAAGGAGAAGTTGGATAAAGTTTTGAAAGAATTGGGGGAGTGAGATCTTTGAATTCTCTGGATACTGAATTATGTCCCTTTTTTTATTACAAAATGCTTATTTATAGTGTTCACATAATTCAACTTTCAAGCAAATCATGGCAGACCTGTGAAGAGAATCTGCTGAAACGCTGAAGAAGTTTCCTTGCAATAAATTAAAGGGACCCTTTGGACTTTGAGAATTACTGACATTTTAATTTCTCTGATTAAATGGCATTGTATTTGGTTTCAAACTACTCTAATGATGCGTTTCTTTGCAGAAAAAAAAAAGTGAAAAAGAAAAAAATGAATAATAAAATAATGAGATTCACACTTTTACATTTTAGTTTAATTCAAAATGAATAGTAAAATCACAATAACATTATTATAAAATGAAGAGTGTGCTTATAATATTCGCACTCACCAACATGGCCAATCCCACTCGGCCTAATCTCTCTTCACTACACATTGATGTTATTTTTTTTTTTCTTCTCTTTTCTTCCTTTTTGCTTGTTCTAACCCGAAAGAGAAATGTAACAAAGCGAAAAATCCACACCATCTTACCAAATTTCTTCTCTAGGAGGGCCCTCATTGGACTCTCAATCCGTACACTTGCAACAATGTTGTTGTCAAGGAAGGGCCCATCTCATGTCATCTCCATATAAAAAAAATTAACTTTCTAAAAGATAGCACAACATATATAACAACTCACACAAAGTAGTGATTAGAGAGAGCTTGGTTCTTCTGCTCTAAAATTATGCAACACTTCAAGTGATAAATCACTTATAGTTCCATTTAAGTAAAAAAATATCATGCACCTTGTTACACCAAATCCATCTGACTTTCAAATTTACTTTACCACATCAAACACATCACATTACTCGGATTTAGTGTAACAAAATACATAATTATTCTATTTATATGGACCAACAAATGATTTAGCATACCAAATATTGCATAACTTTATAGTAGAAATTCACTTTTGGAAGTGTTACCCCCAACACTCAGGTGTTAGTCTATGATCTCTTTTCGGGTCTTGGCAATAGTTATAGACCATGTGGTATTTTTGCACCCATCTCATGGCCCAATATTGACGTCTGGTCAAACCACCGGAGCGATATGGCGAGGCCGAGACCGGGCGGCACCAATGAGAGGCATAGGCTGAGCAACCACCAGCCCTGAAGTTGGTGTACTTTGCAACAAAAGGTTGGTATCTGTAATCAGCCTTGTACTTACCATCTTCTGTTGCCCATGATGAGGCATCCCATATTGAACCATAAATCCACATTGGCCTTAGTGGAAATGTTTCAGCACTCTTCCTTGGGTACCTCCTTATGGGAATATCATCCACAAGGAATCTGATTTATTAATTCATAATGTCAGTAAAAGCAGTCAATGTAAATCACTTTTAATGTGGCTGTGATTGTATAATGTCATACACTTTGATTGGTTGATAGTGTGAAGGATAGAAATTAAACTCCTCAAATGTTAGTTATGAGTAAAAAAAATATTTTGCAATCTCATCTAATCATAAATCATCATATATTATAAATACATAAATCGCCATATATTATAAATTTGTTGACAATTATGATATCTATTTTAAAAATCATACCAACAATAATGTCTAATTGGTCCGTTCATAGCTTACAACGTTAGTGCATGAAAATTACAATCTAATGTTATAGTGAAAGTGTGAAACTAATTTTATATCAGTGGCCAAAAGGTATATCACTAAATTAATTTCACTTTAACAAAGTGACCAGATTTTTACTTTACCCCACACTTCTAAGTTCTAACAGATATGTTTTCATACTGTGTGTTGTTCATGTGGTCTTGATTTTATATGATTAACCCTGTCATCAAGTGCCTCTTTTCCTTTCCTCAATTTCAGAGAAAACGAAATTCTTTCTTTTTCATAATCCAAAATATCACTCTCACTCCCTCGTGCCTATACTGTGCTGCCTTTTTATAAGAGCCAGTCAAATCAATGACACAAGCATGGAGCCCAAGGAGACATTGGTCAAAGTGTCACACTTCCAAAAAAAAATTGTCAAAATGTCACACTTCCAAAAATATTTGTCAAGCTGCCACACTACCTAATTTGCTGGCCACCTCAGCGAATTAGGTGTGCTGACGTGGCGCCACACGACTGGAAGACCTATTTCGCTGGAGAGAAAAGCGAAATAGGTATGACACGTGGCAAAGCGGTGAAAATTGCGTATAAAGTTCGGAAGACCATAACTTTTGACTGGGACGTCCGATTTCGGCGAAATCGGTGGCGAAACGCTCGAAATTGAGAGGAGAAGCCGCTGGCAAGTTCCTGAAGGGGAGTTGCTCAAAATTTTTTCCCAAAAGAGGCCTCTAAGTGTCTCAAAACTGCGATTGAATCTTCGAACACCTAAAAAATTCATTTTTGTCTACTTTTTTATCTATTTAATTACTTAATTTAATGTTATTTTTTATTTTTTCAATTAATTCTCTGAATTTCGACCGTTTTGACATATCGTACGCCTACATCGGACATTTCTAACAAAAAATATCATTGTTCGAAGTTTATATGCATTATCAATTTTATATCATAATTTTTGTTAGAAATGTCC
>PYAF01005253.1:196611-216382 GCA_007407185.1 Glycine tomentella | reverse complement strand
CTCTGAATTTCGACCGTTTTGACATATCGTACGCCTACATCGGACATTTCTAACAAAAAATATCATTGTTCGAAGTTTATATGCATTATCAATTTTATATCATAATTTTTGTTAGAAATGTCCGATGTAGGCGTACGATATGTCAAAACGGTCGAAATTCAGAGAATTAATTGAAAAAATAAAAAATAACATTAAATTAAGTAATTAAATAGATAAAAAAGTAGACAAAAACGAATTTTTTAGGTGTTCAAAGATTCAATCGCAGTTTTGAGACACTTAGAGGCCTCTTTTGGGAAAAAATTTTGAGCAACTCCCCTTCGGGAACTTGCCAGCGGCTTCTCCTCTCAATTTCGAGCGTTTCGCCACCGATTTCGCCGAAATCGGACGTCCCAGTCAAAAGTTATGGTCTTCCGAACTTTATACGCAATTTTCACCGCTTTGCCACGTGTCATACCTATTTCGCTTTTCTCTCCAGCGAAATAGGTCTTCCAGTCGTGTGGTGCCATGTCAGCACACCTAATTCGCTGAGGTGGCCAGCGAATTAGGTAGTGTGACAGCTTGACAAATATTTTTGGAAGTGTGGCATTTTGACAATTTTTTTTTGGAAGTGTGGCACTTTGGCCAATGTCTCCTATCTGCTTCAGTGGAAAATGAAATGTTGCCTACCCTATCTTCTCTACTTTATCATAGACTAAGAAATCTAGCAATTTCAAACTCTATTATACAGATATTTAGTGAAATTTACAGTGACTTACATTATTTCCTTAGGACTCCAAAGTATAGCATAGTGATGAAAGTTTTGGGTAGGATCAAACCAAAGGTGGAACTTCATTTCTCTGCCAATAATTGTGCCATCCCCACTCCCTCTTATATAAACATTGGTCTGTAAAGTATAAGGCTTTCCAAATGTTGTCCCAAGAAACTCAATGTCCACTTCATCATGGAAGCCCGGATGTGCCTCATTGTTAGAAAGCTGGCCATTACTCAAATCATTAGTAAACTTTAAACCAAATTGAATGTGTAAACTTTCCATCAATCAACTTATGTAAAAATCATTTGACCACATCTTACATAGAAAGCCGTCATTAACCATATCATTAGTGGACTTAAACTAAAACTGAATGTGTAAACTTCCATCAATCAACTTAAGTAAAAATCATTTGACCATATCTTACATAGAAAGCAGTCATTAATCAAATTCATTAGTGGACTTCAACTAAAAATGAATGTGTAAACTTTAATCAACCAACTTGTACTTTTGTACAAATCATTTGATCCTAACTTACATAGAACGCTGTTATAACTCCGGCAGTATAGCCAGGATGGAGCTTAATGGAAGCACCAAAGTAACCGGATCGAAATGGTCGATTTGACTTGAAGCCACTTCCTGTTAACAAAAGATGTGTCACATTTCAATATCAATGACATAAATACATACTAGTAGACAATATACTATTGAGAGTGAATTTAAAGACTCATACCTGAGGAGCTATCAAGCCATATTGTTAATGCATTTTGGTCTATGCTTTGGTGCTGAGGGCCCCAAAGATTATTAAACCCTCTATAAAAGTTCACAGGCCTGAATTTGGAACTTGGCCTGTAATCAGGTGAAGGTGGCCAGTAGGCATTGCTTGAAGAGGCCATAAGCATAAAGAATAAAATAGCAAAGAGAGTTATCAAAGCCATGAAGGAAAAAGATGAGTAAGCTAAAGTGTAAGCAGGAAAGCAGAATGATGCTCTATTATAAATGCAGGGTGAGAAGTGAAAGGGAGAGGGACTGTTCATAGAAAGGTGCATATGAAACAAGAGTATGACAGTACAGTTTTGATAAAAATAAGAAAATTTGTGGGTCCCTCCATGAAGAATTAACGGTGAAACTGAGGAGAATACGGAGGGATTAGAAAGCTAAGTATGCCATTAATTAATTGTGGATCATTACAGACAAAAGGGATGGTCTTTAATTGTTGGATTACATTCAATTTTTACACTTTGCAGGGTCACTTAAATTATGTCATTCTCTTTTTCCCAATGCAACTACTTTCCTTCTTACTACTAATGTCAGATAACTTTTTAGTGTTGTAGGAGAGCTTAGAAAAGCAGATGACATGCAGAAGAGGGTAGATGGGGTGCCATAAATATTGTGTTTGTCTGGCTCTCTAAATACAATACAATGATGTCAATTACGCACAATATTCCTTGCACTATTTTTATATCACTTCCTTTTTGAGTAATAGTTAATAGGGTGTTGATACTGGCTAGTCAGTAATTTTAGAATATTGATTAACAAATTAAAAGAAAAAATATTTATTTAAAAAATTATAAAAGAACATAAAAAAGTTAGTTACGTACAACAATATAATTTTGTATATCCAAATAATTTTTTTTAATTCCTTAATCAATTAAATGTCCCGACGACATTGTAGTTAGTACACACTTTATCTTTATTTTTTCCAAGCTGTAAAATTGTGAAAATGGGGTATGAAATTTGGTGCGCAAGCAAATAACACAACCCTTTGTCATAGATGTGTCAGAGCTCTGAAAGCACTTGCTGGATTAACCCA
Source organism: Glycine tomentella (assembly GCA_007407185.1). Classification (NCBI taxonomy): domain Eukaryota; kingdom Viridiplantae; phylum Streptophyta; class Magnoliopsida; order Fabales; family Fabaceae; genus Glycine; species Glycine tomentella. The sequence continues at coordinate 213,821 of PYAF01005253.1, read as the reverse complement.
ATATTTTGCACTTTTCACCATACCATCACCCTCTTCACTGTGTCTGCTACCAATCAGTGAAGCATAACTGTAAGTGGAGGCCAAAATCAAACAGATACGTAAATGAATGCATAAATAATGAGTTAAAGCAAAAGAGGTGTGGGCCAGATTCTGATATAGTCAATTTATGAACCCCAAGTGAGTAATGATGCGTTTTAACCTATGAAAAATTTCATGAATGAGGTGGGTCAAGAACTATCCCTTAATGGTCCCCAAAGCTTGATATCAGGGGGCACACGGCCACACGCATAATTGATTGACTCGTAGAAATAAAATAACCCTCTAAGGGATGACCCATACTACATAAGATGAATAATAAAAAAAGGAGTCCATAAAGATTGCAACCAATCACATTACCATCAAATGTTTTACCAAAGATCAATTAATCAAAATCCATTTTAAGGCTAAATATGAGTTTGCACAACTTATTTAGTTTATTTTTTTTTGGTTGGAGCCAACTAAATAATTACTTGTTTAGTTGATTGATTCCTTGATATAGACAAATTCTTGAGTACAATCTTATGAAGTGAATCATCATAATAAGATTGTAATGTTATTCATTCTTTAGGTGATGTGGGAATTAGGGAGATCCTTTAACACATTGAAATCATTATATGAAGATCAGACAGTTTATATTTTCTTTCAATCGATCATACTTAAGCTATGTACTCGAGAATTGAACAGTTCAATCTTCAGGTACTGGTACCAATTCATTACTATATAAATGCGTGACTGTAGAAAATCAGTTTCCGAACAATTATAGTGGATTGGTAAGTGCACTGAGTTCTACTTTCTCTATGAAGATGTGTGCTTACCATATTTGGCCACATTTAAGATACAAACAATCCAAATCAAATTATATAACCCCCAAACAAGCAATTAACTAGGTTTTGTGAAAGATTTTGAGCAATTTTCGAGGCCAAAAATACAAAAAGCAGATTGGTTTCAAATATTTGGTACGTGGACCCCTGACAGATGTCCCACAAATCTAACAAAATTTAGTCTTGGGTGCCAAATAGTACAAGAAATTAAGGCATGGTTTCCCATAAGCAAACCAGAAAATCGCAAGACAGAGATCTATAAGACTAGAAGGCACTACCGAGTTTCCAGCCACAATCACCGCTACAAGATGTTTAAAAACAATAACCACAAAAATAGAGTCTCTCAAAGAATTCATGTGCAATAATACAACCTCAAATTATGCAAACAATATGTGACATGAAAAAAAATGTATAATGGGGATTTGTGTGCTCTGGATTTTCATTTACAACTTGCAAGAGCTTTTTTTTTCTTGACCTATAATGAAGACAAACTCACACGATTGGAAACACGCACTACTCTGTCGGTAACACGGAGGAAGTGAGAGATTAAGGGTGAATGATCAATGATGGAGATGGGAGTAGGGCCACCTAGCCTTAGCCGACACAATTCACAAAGCTCATATCATATGACACTTGATTTGGTTCCTCTCCTATATCAAAGGACTTGTCCATAGGAACACGTAAAAAACTAAAGTTGCTCCTATGATTCTTAATTAGCTAGACCCTTCTATGTGCATCAATTTTGTTACAAACTTACAATATATTGTTTTACGTTATTCAAAATATAGGAGTTATGAGATTAATTTGTTGGTTGAAGAGAAAATGTGATTGAAAATGAAAAATTGTGGATTTAAATCTTTTCTATTAATAAAAAATTAACAAATTAATAATTAATATTTGTAGATAAAAAAATGTTATTCAAAATATTGTGGTTTCTAAGGAATCAAATGTGTATTTGATAAAATGAAGATTATGGTCCCAATTGTTGTGTTGTATTTCCTATTTTTTACATTCGTAGCTAACTTGCCATGAAAGATAAACCTTGTTCTTTTTGTTGAAAAGCTACTCTATTTGGTTGGTGTAGCTTGTATTTTGAGATTGCATTTTACTACTAGATTTGGAGAAATTTATTCCACCGTCCCTTGATTTTGTCACCTCCAAAGATGGTGTAGTGATTGTCACTGTAGCAGGGATTACCTCACTATTTTCATGTAATAGGGGAAATTAAGTTGTTTCGTGTGGGAGAGTGGCAATGGTAGCAATGGCAAAGAAAACAAAGATGGAATAATCTTTGTGCTGTGTAATTGGTAAAAAATCCCACAGTTGTAAACAAGAAACGTGGTTTTACCTCTGAAAGAAAAAAAAAATCATATTCGGTTGTTTAATATCAAGCATGGTTATGTCTTTAAAAGTTTGATTAAAGCAAAAGCTAAGATAGTAATTTTTTGCAATTTGTGGAGAATTTTATATTAAAGTTTACTATAAATTTGGTTTTGAAATAAAAACTTTTAAACATAAATCATTCTACTTTAGTTTCAATTTTAACTCAAATTAATTCTGTAAAATCAAGAGAATAAATATCAACTTTATAAATATTCTAAAATATAATCTTAATAAAAAAATATTTTTAAATTTTTTATATTAAAAACAACTAAAATTTAGGTCGGTTAAAAAATTAAGTTTAACATATAAGTGTATTTAATTAAGTAAATAATAATAATAATAATTAATGCTATTGTTGCTATCATAATTTATTATAGAGTTTAATGGTTATGTATAGATAATATATTATTGTAGAAATAATTTATCCGACTATTTATGCTTTCTTTAGAGATTGCACGACTCTTTTATTGTAGATTCGGAAGCACGACTCTTTTATTGTAGATTCGGAATAGTGTTGTTGTGTTCCAATTGAGCTAATTAAACAAAACTTATTTAGCTTCTTTGTTGTAAAAAAAAATACATTAGCTTTTTAATATAAATATAAGAGTAAATTATACTTGTATTTTTTATGTTTTTTTTTTAAATTGCATTTGATATTCCTCATTTTTTGTATTTTACAAAAAAATCTTTTAATTATTTAACTCATATTATATTTAAATTCTCTCTCTCCTAATTACAGTTTAATCATTTAACAGAAAGTAAACACATACTAGTCACATGATTTTTAATGAAAATTTATGTCTAAAATACTTTTATTTTTTTCAAAATCACATTTTGAGTTTTACAAACCCTCCTCTTTTTCAACAAAATCTTTTTCACTTAGCACCACCATCTCATTCTCCTCATCTTCTCTCTCACACGACAATATCATCTCTTCATCCTCATAATTGTCCTCGTTCACTAATACGGCGTCCAGGTGTACCCACTTCGATCAGAGCAACCACCACTATTGTAGCTGCTGTCGCTACCGTCATATCCACCTCTTCGTCTCCGTCGTAGATTCGATCACCATCACCTTAGATCTGGTTCCCTAGATACTGACACCGTGGGAATGATATTAAGTACAATTTGACAAAAAATACAAAAAATATGAGTGTAATTTACTCTAACGAGTAACTTCGTGTGCTTAAATATTTCAATTGATATGAATTAATGAAAGTAAAAATAATATATAAAAAATAAAGAAATATCGGATGTAATTTAAGAAAAATACGTAATTTACTTTAAATATAATAACTTATCTCTTTGACATTGATAAAAACTTGATGAAAAAGAAAAAGGGCATTCATTTAACAACTCAACTTAATTATTTATTGACTCTGTTAATTTGGAAGTTTTTCTTTCTTTCTTTCCGTCCGTGAACGGTGAACCTATTAGAAAGGTTTCACGTGATTTCGTAGTGGCTGGAATTTAGACTTATGGTGCTCTATTATACAAAACGATAAATATAAACATTTCCTTTTCCTTATGGAGTTTAGACTTATAGTGCGTTTGACAGTATTTTTTAAGTAGGGCAATTGTTTATGAAAGTAATAAAATATAAACATTTTCTTTTCCAAGAAAAAAAAAAAACACCATAAGTATCGATTGGATACTCTAGTTTACGAAGAAATAAGACATTGTCCTATTGACTAATTTCCAGCCAGTTACATTATTTATTTATATAATATAATTATCGTATTAAATTATTTTACAATAAAAAAATTGATAAATGAAAAAATTACAAAATAAATCTTATCATTATTAATTTTTTTTCCATCATTAATATTATAAGGAACATAAATAAAAAAATAATTAATATTACATTAAAAATTTAAAATAACAATTATTTTAGAATTTATTTTTTTTGAAAATTATTATACAACAAAGGGAGTAATACTTTTTCTCTTTACTTCTCTTTATTGCATCATTAATTTATTTCATATTTTTCTCTCTCATTTTTCTTTTTTTTTTTTTGCATTGTCGTAAAATTTGATGGACAAACAATTTTTTTCATATTTTAAAATATTTTGATAAACTTCGATCCTTTGAATAGCTATAGACTATATTATTAAGCCTTAATTTCGAAGATGTAATCTTGTTGGATTTAAGGAGAAAGTGAGTCTAAATTACTTAAAAAATGATTTTGAACAATTTAGTTTTGATAAAATGTGTTTAGACAATATGAATTGACCTAATCCAATATATTAGTTCACCCAAAAAAATCCAGCTATATCAAAATTCTTCGAATTAGTTCGTTGGATTTGTATTTCTAAAAAAAAATTACTAAAAATATCAGATAATTAAAATAGGGAAAGGAGACCATGCCATTTGTAATTCCTTCTTCTACATGACTACATCGGTGATTGAAATATACGTATTATACTTGCATATTGACAAAATTAAAAGTATGAAACGCAAAAGAAAGCTTAACCACACATTCCCAAATTAATGTATTAACATATATATATATATATATATATATATATATATATATATATATACGGCTTTATTTTAATGGATCTATGATTAATTGGCCACAAGTTCATTAAAAAATGATAAGCATAGCCTGTTTGCTCTACATCTTTTTTCGTTGCTGAATGAGTTGGACAAGAAACGCCTTAGATCCAAGATTAATTAATCACCAACATGAAATACAGAAACAGAACTATCCTCCAAGGAGTCTTTTACAAAAGATGGAACAAAATTAAACATAACCCATTCATTTGTAATTCACAACCCAAATTTAACAAAACAATCTAACAAGTGGTTAAATTTTTTCTTGTGTAAATAAAACAAAATAAATAGGCTAATTTAGTCCACTCTATCGACCTAACATGAAAATGGATTAGGTCGAATCAATTCATATTCTATACTGATCTTATATTTTAAAGTCTAGACTCAATTGCACATCAATTGGTCCATATTGACCCATTTTCCTTTTTTTGTTTAAATTTATACAAATTTAAAAAGAAGAAAAAAATCAAGTCAAAATAGATTCAACTAAATTCAAACTTATATTTATTGAATTCAATCTAATTTGACCAACCTATCAAGTCAACCCAAATATGATCATTTCTATTTGGGCTAACATTTTTTCAGTCCAATCTGATACGTCCAATCCATTTTGCTAAAGGCACAACTTTGGAAGAATTTATTCATTTATTTTTCACACTAAGATTAATATATCTAACCGAGAGTAATTAGAAAATATTTTTTTCGAATGTGAATCCAAGAGGAAATTTACTTACCTGCAAACAAATTTGATAAATTTTTTTTAAGATATAACCTTGCCAAACAAATTTGAGAAAAATAGACCGGTTAATCGTGAATAATCATCAATTATATTCTCAAAATTAAGTTTTTGCTTTAAATATTTATAATTTATTTCTCAAATTTAAACCACTTAATTTTCTATTTATTTATTTGCATAATCATTTGTACTAATATTTTAACTCTTATTTATAGACTTAGTATTTTAAATTTGTACAATACATATAATAAATATTTATTTTATATAACTAAAATTTATAATAAATAGGGAGTTGGATGGTTTGCACAAAGGAGTTCGAATCTTGTTGTCACCATAACTCCATTATACACACAAAAATAATAAATATTTTTTAACATATAAAATATATTATAATTAGAAATTAAAACAAATATATTTTTAAACGTATAAAGATTATATGCTAGGTTAATAATAAATAATTTATATTATGATATCCCCTAAAAATTATTATATTATGATACAATGTTATTTTAAAGATTAAAAACTATGCCCTCTCAGTATGGAAGTTGATCTCATTGTCAAGAACGCATTGCAAACAGAAACATTAATTACCAACTTTTTTTTTTTGCATGGCTAAAAAATAATATATTAATAGAGCGTTAATATACACAAGTAGTGGTTATGCTCAACAAATTAGTAGCTTAGAGCCACGTGCAAAACAGCAGAATATATGAAGGCTTATAGACTAGATTCCACCTTTATTAATTACCAACTTTAATGATAACGCATAACTAAGCTATGAACTAGAAAAAAACACTGCACGAACAATTAGAAGAAATTGTATATATACAATAAAATGAAAGAAAAATCTAAGATAATTTTTTAGTCAAATACCTGTTTATTATAAATAATTAACTATCTTGAGGATTTTCATAGTTAGTAATTCAGTTAAATTAACATTTCATGACGCAATTGTAATTTGTAGCTGTATTCCGAAGTCTGCTGATCCAACAGAAAAGTTTTTGGAGTACCTGAAAAGCATATTACTTCATTAACAAATTTATGGAAGATATGTGAATTTTTTTCACTACTAAGAAAATGTGACATTTATCAGAAAATAAAATTGGATATGATATTTCTTGTTCATATATTAAAGAAATTATAACTAACATATATAAAAGTAAAAGAAAGGTATGATATTTACCATGTAGAAGTTTGAATAAACTTTCATTCTGTTGATATTCAGAGATAAAAAACTTCTCTTGTTTTTGAACAATAAATTTAGAAAGCAAGAGGTGGCAGTACATGCATGAGGGTGCTTTGCTAGCTCATTATTTGCCTATGAAACACCAACTCCGACATCGACACTGAACACAACACAATTAATGTCCAAAACATAGGACACCAACACTGCATGTATCCAACACGGTTAATGTGAATTTACTTCATTTGATTGGTTCAACAACCAAAAAGTAACAGCCTAGTGAAGAGAAAGGAACAGACAAGTTTCTTGAATTGTTTGGACCTTACAACAAACACAACTACACAAGTGTTAAGCAATTAATTAACAATAAACCTAATTTAAGCTCACTAAATATAGCATCAAAACTTACATATGCAGTCTCTCACCACATTTATCCGACACATAATTGCCAACAGTACACTCAGCCATGAAATTAGATACGCAAGCCAAAATAATTGCCGAGGAACATTATTATTAGTTAAGTGCACAAATTAGCAAGTAACAAAAATCATTGTGCCCTTCATCATGAAACTATGAGTGTGAGAATTGGGGCAAGAGGTTAAAGCAGTTATACATAAATCAATTATTTTAGTTCTACACACCCAATAGGCCATAAAAGGTTAATTGAGAGACACTTACATTCATATTTTATTTCAAATTACTATTGCGTGAGAAATTTCAGAGAAAAGAAACATAACAAAATTCTGACATAAATAACTTTGTGCATCAATTAGAAACTAACTCCTGATCAGTTAGCTGAAAAAAAAATTACTGTAAAAAATTAGCTGGAACTTTAGAACTGAAAAATTATTCGGCTTAGATCAACACAATAGAATCTTATTAATTTTAACTATTTTAAAAGTCATACAAATGATACGATTAGATGACACCATAAAAAAAATTATATTGTGAGTGTATCATATTAAAATTTATTATTAATTAATTTTAAAAAATAAAAACATTAAAATTTAATTTAATTAAAAATAAAGATGAAAAAGATAAGATTACAAAATTCAAGGATTTAGTTTTGTTAATTACATAAGACGCATGAGTGTTATAAATATTTTAATATTTTCTTTGATTTTCCTATGAATAAAAAAATAAGATAAAATTAAGAAAAACTAAGAATGCTTTGGAATCCATCACCAAATCTTTCACATTCTTGGTGCTGTGCAAACCCAAGACCTCCAAGAGGTCCATGTAGCCGCTGAAATCAAAGAATAACTTGGTGGTGGTGGTGCTGTGCAACCCATGAATTCCAATTCCCTTTTTGTCACAAAATCCATTAAATATAACATACGTGACAAAAATGAATGAAAATTATCTAATTTATTTTCTCTTGAATGACAGTACAAATATTTCATGTATCTGAAACATAAACTACATACATAGAGAAAGTTGACCTAAAGGTCTAGAAGACTAGTAAATTCGTAAAAAAATCTGAAAAACAAATTATTGTCGATGACCAACAACGAATCAACATTTAGAACATCTCCTAGAATCACAAAATTAGTTATGCTCCCAGTTGAATAACGCGACTCGTCTTTGTTATAACTTTTGTAACAGTCTTTCTTTTTCCTTAGGTTCTTGGGAAGGTCGGAACATTGCTAAAAAAATATGAACATAATTTTTTTTCGTAAGCCACCAACGAATGAAGGTTTGGAATATCGTCTCCATTAATCACAAATTCCTCCATGCTCCTAATTGAATCATACAACTCATTGTTTTTGTTACGACTTCAACGATAATCTTTCTTTCTTCCGTCATTGAGAGTTTCTAAAGCACCAAAATCTTTAAGATGGATGCTTCATCTAACCACTTATGTAGTCTTCTTGCTCTTTGGCTTTTTCATTATCTTCATATTCAATAATACATTCTTTGAGCCACAGGACTTTCTTGATCCCATTACTTGAGTTCTTGCTTTCTCTCTAACTTGATGAGTGATTAATATTTTTTTTATGAATATAATAATAATTTGTGAAAATATATATCGTTAGATTAGATTGAATCAATTTTGATAAAATTTTTTTTATCTAATTCAATTATTTAGTTTTAAAAATTTATATATCAACTATCGTTATCATTTTAATTTAAAATTTAAATAAAATCTAATCTTATCTTTTCTAAAGCAAATTCAACTGAATCAATTTTTTATTTTGTTTATGGGTTACTTTCTTTCTTGGAAGAAAATATAAAATAAATAATAAAATATTATTAAAAATAAATAAAATATAAAATGTCTCATTTCTAAGTTATTATATACTATATGTCTAATTTTACGTTTCAGATAAGTCAAAATAATTTATTTAACTAGAGAGAATTTATGTTTAATTCAAACATGTGTAAAATTATCTTGTTGAATAAACACAATTACATGTAGTAAGCGTCTCTAGCCACTTTCCGACTGAGGAAAGAAATACAGTATACACCTAATAGTAGTACAACCCGCACACACTTTTGCACCATTTCAGGATCAAAGTCACGAACTTGCAGTTATGGTTAGACGAAAATGCATGCAGCATGCATATTAGCACCATTATTAGGAAGAGCAAGAAATGAATGTTTTGAATTTGAAAGCACTGTTATCATCATGCAACACCATTCACCAAGCCTTCCAAATCCACGCTCAAATGGTGGTCACAGGGCGCCACCACGACCCATTCCTTATGACATCACTCATCTCCTTCTTCGCCACCACCACCACCAACAACAACGCTCTTCGCCGCTCCTACCTTCTCTTCACCCAAATCCCCAACCCCGACCTCTTCCTCTTCAACCTCTTCATCATAGCCTTCTCTCTCCCACACACCCCACCACGCTCTCTCTCTCTCTCTCTACAAAAAAAAATCCTATCTTTTTCCCCACCCATCACCCCTGACACCTTCCCCTTCCCCTTCCTCCTCAAGTCTTGCGCCAAGCTTTTGCTTCCAAAACTCGGCCATCAGGTCCATACCCACCTTATAAAAAGTGGATTTGAGTCCAATGTCTTCATTGTCAACGCGCTTTTGTAAATGTACTTTGTTTTCGGGGATGCCGGTAATGCGTGCAAGGTGTTTGATGAAAGTCCTGTGAGGGATTCTGTTTCTTATAAAACGGTGATTAACGAGCTTGTGCGTAAGGGTCGTGCTGGTTATTCTCTCAGGGTTTTTGCGGAGATGACACAGTTTTTTGTTGAGCCGGATGAGTATACGTTCGTCGCGTTGTTGTCTGCTTGTTCCTCGTTGGAGGATCGTGGGATTGGGAAGGTTGTGCATGGGTTGGTGTATAGGAAATTGGGTTTTTTAGGTGGAAATGAGTTGTTCGTGAATGCGCTTGTTGATATGTAGGAAAAATGTGGGTGTTTGGAGGTGGCTGAGAGAGTTGCGAGAAGTGGGAATGGGAAGAGTGGTGTTGCGGCTTGGACTTCTTTGGTGAGTGCGTATGCATTGCGTGGGGAGGTTGAGGTTGCTAGAAGGTTGTTTTATCAAATGGAGGAGAGAGATGTGGTTTCTTGGACAGCTATGATTAGTGGTTACTGTCATGCTGGGTGTTTTCAATAAGCATTGGAATTGTTTGTGCAGTTGGAGGAATTGAGGATGGAACCTGACGAGGTCACAGTGGTTGCTGCTCTTTTGGCGTGTGCATGGCTTGGTGCCCTTGAGTTGGGAAGAAGGATCCACCGCAAGTATGATGGTGAGAGACTGAGAGTTGGCAGTGTGGTCACCACAGGGGATTCCCTTGTGCTGTTGTGGATATGTATGCCAGGTGTGGAAGCATCGACACTGCTTTGGATGTGTTCCTCAACACAAGCGATGATATGAAAACTACTTTTCTCTATAACTCCATTGTGTCTGGCCTTGCTCATCTCATCATGGCCGTGATGAGGTTGCTAGGATTAAAGCCAGATGAGGTCACATTTGTAGCACTTTTATGTGCTTGTGGGCATAGTGGTTTGGTTGATGAAGGCAAGAGGCTGTTTGAGTCCATGTTGAGTGAGTATGGTGTTAATCCTCAGATGGAGCATTATGGCTGTATGATTGACCTTCTTAGTAGGGCTGGTCATTTGAATGAAGCATATCGTTTGATTCAAAATATGCCGTTGAAGGCCAATGCTGTGATATGGAGAGCATTGTTGAGTGCTTGCAAGGTACATGGAGATGTGGAATTTGCCAAACTTGCCAGCCAAGAGCTTCTTGCGGCGGAGCATGATCATGGAGCCCGTTATGTGATGCTATCTAATATGCTCACTCTCATGGATAAGCATGATGAAGCTGCAAGTGAGAAAGGCAATTGATAATGTTGGCATCCAGAAGCCACCTGGCTGGAGCTATGTTTAAATATTGAGTTTAATTAATTCTTTATTTAATTTTTTTTATCAAATCAGAGCTTATTAATTAATTCTGTATCATAGGCATAATTGTGAAATAAGTTAAAAAAGAGTTCATTTTGACAAGTTCCTCAGAAGCTTATGTTTAAGTCAAAAGTCACCACCTTCATAATCCCTACTAAGATTGAACATTTTTTTTCTCTAAACATCCTGATTTGAAAGACTAGGGTTGAGAGCTGCTCTGCTCACTTTGACCACATTTAGTTGTTATTGACTAAATCAAACTCTCATCAACCTATGACATACCAACAAAAGGAAGTTCATGTCACGGAACTCCTTATGATCTTTGATGATTAATCCAAAATAAAATATATATTGATATGAACTTTTATATTATTATAACTTCGAAGCTTATTTCTTAAAATTATACAATTCTGTATCTTTTCTATTTTGTGACACGTTCCATGAATTATGAGCTTCTATTAAATTAGTTTTTTTTCCCTTCTTTAATCAATTACAATCGAATGAGACTTATAGTCCTCTTAATCATTTTAATTAATGTTAAAAAGATAAAATATTAAAAGTAAAAGTTAAAAAGATACTTCAAATAGCATTTAACTAATCGTTACAAGCCACTGTAGCAAGGTTTATCGTATGTTTGGGAAGGTGGTGTGTGATCACACAAAATCAAGGTTAAAATCTTCTTTTGCAGCAACTCCTTGTTGCTTCTAAAAATTCATGTATTTCACATGAGTTTATTAGATCCATCACGTTTTTGATGGAATCCCAACACACACTTAAGTACAGTAAAAGTAAAATTCACGTGCTTCTTGAACCTGCAAAGCCACTATCAGCCAAAGTGTCCAAGTGGGTGAAGTAGAAGTAGCATAGCAGTTTGTTCTTCCAGGAAAAGTGAATGTTCTTAAGCAGGGGAAGAACAATGGGAATTAAGTCAAGAAACTATGACACGTGTCATAATCTGGAGCTGTACATTAATCCAACGGTCCAAATGTCAGCAAAGGAAGGGTAACATTACACACCTTATCTTTCATTCAGAAGGTCATTTTTATTTTTTCTCTCTACGCTCATTCATTCTCAAGTCTCAATTTTGTTCAACACTCTCAGAGCCCTTTTCTGCTCCCACGCATTGGTAGCTGTTCCTAACATCCATTTCTCCTTTTTTGATTTCCAAATAATTTTTCATTTCTTTATTGCTAGAATCTGTCAATGCAAAAAATTAATATCAACTAAAGTTACAAAATGACCACATATGTTCAAAACTGTTTATTTACCATTTTGTTTTCTCCCTTGCAAAATTGTGAAATGTTCATGAGTTACTTAGTTTATGAGCTTCCAATGGTTTTGCATGTCTATTTGTGTTGATTGTTGAACAAAAGGTGTTATTTGACCTTTTAATTGTACTAAGCTTCATGTTACTCTTCTAATTCATCCTGTTCTCTTGATGTTTGCATATGTGAACTGATTTTTTTGCTCTCAAAATTAAATGATTTTTAGAGTAATATGGAGATCACGGGCAGCCATAGCAGCGGTAGCATGATGTGGTTTTTCAAAGATAAGGGCTTTGATGACAACAGTGCAGAAGGAATGTTCCGAAAGTGCCGGCGCCTCGAGGGCGTGCACCAAGAAAGAGCAAGTGAGAATTGGGACTATTTGAGAAGCATTGGCATTGAGGAAAGGAAACTGCCCTCAATTGTTTCAAAATGCCCCAAAATTCTTGCATTGGATCTTTATGAGAAGATTGTGCCCACTGTTGAGTGTCTCAGGACATTAGGAACAAAACCTAATGAGGTTGCTTCTGCCATAGCCAAATTCCCTCACATACTGTGTAACAGCGTGGAAGAGAAGCTTTGTCCCCTTTTGGCGTTCTTTCAGACTCTAGGTATCCCTGAAAAGCAAATTGGGAAAATGATACTGCTCAACCCTAGGCTTGTTAGCTACAGCATTGAAACGAAGCTGACGGAAATTGTGAACTTCCTTGCCAACCTTGGTCTCAATAAGGATGGAATGATCGGAAAAGTTATAGTCAGGGACCCCTATATTATGGGTTATAGTGTCGATAAGAGGCTCCGCCCTACTTCGGAGTTTCTCAAGTCAATAGGGCTGAGTGAGGCGGATCTTCTGGCGGTGACTGTGAACTTCCCGGCAATCTTGAGTAGAGATGTGAACAAGCTTTTGGTACCCAATTATGCGTATCTAAAGAAACGTGGATTTGAAGACAGACAGATAGTTGCTTTGGTGGTTGGTTTTCCTCCTATCCTGATCAAGAGCATCCAAAATTCTTTAGAGCCAAGGATCAAGTTTTTGGTAGATGTAATGGGGAGACAAGTTGACGAAGTCATTGATTATCCTTGCTTCTTTCGTCATGGTCTGAAGAGAAGAATAGAGCCACGGTACAAACTTCTAAAGGAGAGGAGTTTAAATTGTAGCTTGGGTGAAATGTTGGATTGTAATAGGAAGAAGTTCTTCATGAAGTTTGGCTTGTTAGAAGGACATGCCTTGAGTAACTAGGTCTAATCCCTATTTTTTTTTTTGATTGATTTTCATAATTAGTTAAATAGTTTATCAATATTTCTGTCCTCTGATGTGGAATCCCGTAACTTTCAAAGATTTTTGTGATTCCATATATGTCTGATCTTTTGTTCAAATTCATAGTTTTGTCATATGTTGTAACTAAGATGATAGGTTATCCTTTGAATCTATGATTGAGATATGTTTGCCTAGAATGGATACTGAGGGTTACTCTGCCATCTTATGAAGCGGAGTTACCAGATGAAGCAGCTTTTGTCACAGCTGCAAGGGAGCTTGGTTGAGTTCTTCACAAGGACACAAACAATCATATCATTGCATTGTATGAATTGAACTATGGAAATGGCAAAAAAGGTGACAGGTTGGTTAGCTCCTTTTACCATGTTTTTGTTATAGTTATATTTATACATATCTGCACTATTTTCTGATGTGCTCCAGTAATTTGGGTGGCCAAATTTGTCACCTCGGATGTGAGATTATATAATTTTTATTTAATAAGAGTAATTCAGCTTCTATTGTCAACAAAGTTTGATATGGCTTCTCACTGAAACAAAATTATAGTAGGAATTTCAAAGTTATGATTTACTCTTCCTTCCACATCTTAATGTATCTATTCAACTAATTTCATCGTATGAGACCCATAAAAGGAAGCGTCTAATTATAGTTGCAGAATAATCTGTTAAGGGAAAGATTTTCAGAAAGTGTCTGTTCTTAAATCTGGTTTTAGGATGAAAAAATGAGGGAAGAAAATGATTTACTTAAAGCCTTGCATGTGAAGAATATGGGCTGAAAAAGGAGGATAGTAAAGGTCATGAGAATTAATATTTTAAAAAAGAGAAGCAAATAAATGTCAATAAATTACCAACTATAAGAATATCATCTTTAACTGTCAATAAGAGAGAATTCAACTTGAAATTTTATAAATTATTTGGTTCATGTACCACAATTGAGTGATATATTTCTAGTTTGTATTCTGTGTTTAATTCTGATTAATTAAAATACATTTGAGTAGCTTTTGTATTAGATAAAAAATTATATTCAATTTTCCTACCAACTTATTTTTATTATAAAAAAATACGCTATGAAGTTTGCCAAAACTCATAGTAAAACATCGTGAGCGGCAGGATTCGAACCTGCGCGGGCAGAGCCCACATGATTTCTAGTCATGCCCGATAACCACTCCGGCACGCCCACTTTTGTTCGCTTAAGATCCCACTTTTGAAATTGACATTTGTTGTCAAGTTACAAAAAACTAGGTAAATCAAAATGCAATGGAGCTACATAACACACATAAACGTATATCACATACCAATATATCCACCGAGACTAACAACAAACTACAATTTCAATTATGCATGCAGCTGTTCCTGATTGGCATAAAAAGAATGTCTCAGCAAGTGTCGTCGTTCAAACTTCAAAGTGGTGTATTCTTTCGATGTATACTAGTTTTTGTAATTATGTATTCTTTTTATCGATAAATATTAATTTTATTAGTAGAAGGGATAGAATGGGTGACCGATCTTTCCTTATCAACTTATATCTCCACTATGCATGTTGTTGTACTAATTAGTGTCACAGAAATTGAAGATTCAGTTTAATAAGCTTGCAAGTTTTGTTCAAAGTGGTGTATTCTCGGGATGAGAAAACAACTTTGCAATTTCCCCTGGCCTTTTGCAAAAAGCCAGCTGCTGTTGTGCTTCATACTTCAGATTATATGTTGTATTGCTAGTATACTATCATTTTTTTATGTACTGGCCAAGAGAATTTATGAAAGATGAAATTAACTTAAAAAGGGATTTAAGATTAACCTAAGGAAGAATGCAGTGTTACAATCAGTAAACTACTTGTAATTTGTTGATTTTACTACATGATATGATATGTTTGGTGGCCCTGGCATTAACAATTGCACAATCCGTTTTAAGTTTGCCATTTTTACCACGTCAGAATTGAGTTCTTATTTGAATGAAATTTTTTTGGTCAGCCACTACAGAAGCAGCATTGTAGATATACTAACATTAAAGTCATCTGTCCTTCAGAGTTTGTAAATGCGAGCAACAGAGCTGAGCTCGTAAAAGTATGCGATTTATTCAAAATCTCTTTAGCCACAATGTGCTTTATTCCTAGAGTTTGTAAAATGAACTCGGATACTAAATATTTAAATCTCTCGTCTTATGTTTATTCATAAAGACTGTTTTCTTAAGGTCCTTATACCTTTCCTTTGTAAAAAACAAAAAAAGGTCCTCATACATTTTAATTTTTCAAGTTATGATTGAATATCTTTAGTGATAGATCTCAGATTAAGATCTTAAATCAATATTTTGTGAACTCCATAGTACCACGTATAATTGAAGATCTCTCTCATTTTTTTTTTCTTTTCGTGGTAGATCTCATTTTGAGATCTTAGGGAGAAAGAAGAAAAAAATTTATTCTTTTTTTTAACAATATGCAGATTTTCAAGGTTCTTCTGCAAGAATTCATTTTCTATGTTGGAGATCTTTTCACCTTCTTTATTGAGAGATCTAGTGAAGATCAGATCTTGAACTTAAGATCCTTGCTCAAGATCTTACACTAAAGATATTCTAAAGCAATAACTCATGATTTAAGAAAAACATATTATTATATCTTTTAATTTAAGTTTTAAATTCTATTAATACTACTATATTCCTTTTAATTCAAAAGAACAATATACCAACTGATATTGATTAAATTCAGCTTTCAAAGGTAGAATACGCATGCTATAAGTGTTTTACTAAATTGTTATAAGCTAATAGTTACTATGAGCTATATACTATATTTTTGTTTTATAGCTTATGTTAATCAATTGAGTTTTAAGCTAAGTGCTCACACTATGTTGCTTTAAATTACTAGTTGAGCCAAATGTTATCATGCTTGCAACTTCTCTCTGTATCTGACATTTTAAAATTTTAACCACCCAACATTTTCTATGTATGTAGATTAAAAACCTAACCATTGTACCCACTAGAAATTAAAAAAAAAAAATTCTACAGTCATTGCGATGACAAACAATATATAATAAAATAGTGACAAAAAAGAATCAAATGAATTGCATTCTAATAAGTTTGCCCCAACCACACAAGTTTGGTTGCAAAACAATCAAATATCAGAAAGGAGAGGGATAAAAAAAAAAGGTCAACAACAAAGAAATTTCAAGAGAAAAATGCAAAAAAATCAAGATGCTGATTGCATGCTCCTATTGTGCGAACGCCTCCATTTAGGACAACACATTTTCCGCTCCCATTTCTCATCCAAGTCGAGAAACAAATCTTAAATGAAGTATGTACTACACCGAAGCTCCTTTATTACTATTATTTTCCTAACCCAATATCAGAAAGATGGTTACGAATTACGATATAATAACCACCTTAAGAAAACAACAAATGCCAATGCCAATGAATCAATCAAGCACTAGGCTTGAGTATCTTCACTGTCTCCCATGTGAAATCAGGATCATCTCTTCCAAAATGTCCATAAGCAGCAGTCTTCTGGTACCTGAAGTTTCCCCCTCTCATGAGGTCAAGATTGATGGAAATCATTCCAGGCCTGAAGTCAAAATTCTCCTTAATCAAAGCCAGAATGTCA
>PYAF01005253.1:169576-180090 GCA_007407185.1 Glycine tomentella | reverse complement strand
TTAAAAAAATCACTTTTAGTTAATTGAAATGTTAATTAAGGACTAATGTTAACAAAATAAAAAACTTATATATTTATGCAAGCCGAAATAGTAATATGAGTTTTCTTATTGTCTGATAACATTCTTTCACATAATTTACTCTTACAAATTTCTATTTGAATTTTAAGAATCATGTTGTGCATTTTTTTGTTACTTTTAATTCAGAAATATCGAGTTATATTTTAAAACTCCCAATTCTCAATTACTTTATCTATTGTTGCAAAAGTATATATGTTTTGAAAATTTTCCTTAAATCCAAAGCAATTTTTAAAAATATATGGAAAGTGATATATTATTCATTATTAATTATTAAAGGCTTAATTATATTTTTTGTCATGTAAGTTAATATTTTTTTCATTTTTGGTCCCAATAAGTTCATTTTTTAATTTTAGTTTTTGTAAGTTTGTATTTTTTAATTTTAGTACCTATAAAATATTTTGTTTATTTTTAGTTTTGTAAGTTAGTACTTTCCAATTTTGGTTCCTTTAAAATTTATTTATTTTTATTTATAATCTCCACAAATTCACGCTTACAAGATCAAATTTTTTTTTAATGCAAACTCAGGGGACTAAAAATAAACAAAATATTTTACAGAGATTAAAATTAAAAAATCATAAACTCACAAAACACTAAAATTAAAAAAATTAAATTACAAGGATCAAAAATTAAAAAATAATAATTTATTGGGATCAAAAAGATAATTTAAGTCATTATTAAATATAGAATAAAAATACTTGATTTAAGTGATAGAGTGTGTATAAGAGGAGGTACCAAGCCCAAAAATGATGGCCCAGTCACAAAGTTTTGGCCCAAATGTATTAATTGAGCTACAGAAGTTCATTCATGCAATTCTCATTAAAAACCAATTCTAAAATGCAAAATTACATTTTGAAATGGATTTTTTGAAAAGACAATGGATACGTATCTGAATTAATGATACTTCTAAATAATTTTTTTTTTCTTGGGTGAGAGATTAGGGATGTCTCCAAACTTATTGAATTAGAGATCAATCTCATTCACTTTGAATAATTGTCATTAGTTCAAAAAAAAAATTACACATAAAAAAAATCACGATTTTCCTTTTAAATAGATTATCTCTATAAGCATGAATGCAACAAGACCTTACATGATTTTGTCAATCCTATAGATTTTTTGTATAAGTCATTAACAACAACTAATTTAGAATATCTTATATTTTATTTTAATATTTTAGAAGATAAATAGAATTTAAAATACTTATAATGTTGTCTTTTGAATTTTATCTAATTTTTTTATTTAATCTTTAAAAAATCACTTTATTGATAGTAAATATTCAAAATTAGTTGCCAATTATGTCAATTGTGTCAACATTCACAAGTGAAAAAAAATCTCTTGAAAAATATGATTTGTATTAAAACAACTCAAATATAATACTTAATAAATATTCATCTATTAGAAGAATAAAAATGCATATTTTAAAATAAGAGGAGAAGAAAATATAAGTTAAGTATATTTTAAGAGAGAAATTGTAATTTACTTTTTTTTTTATTATACAAATCCGTGAGGACGATGTTTAGAAGTTTTACATAGTTTGTTTAGACTTATTGTATTATATGCACCCTTAAAACACGTATTTGATTAAGTTTATAAGCATGGCTTATACATAACTCTTTTGTAAGTTTTATTTTTTATTTTAATTCAATAAATTTACGATAAATTATATCAAAACAATTTTATCAAACCAACGCTTGATTAAACGTATGATTATAATTTGAGTCGGAAGCACCACAAGTTTTTTGTTTTGTCCCAACTTAGAGACCATGATATCTTTTAATCCCTGGGTCATAAACCAAAATCACTTATGGTACTTAACTGTTGAAGCACATAATTGGACTTCCAAGTTGACATTTGTTTTCGAAGACTTGGCCCATCCCTTTAAAAAATGTGTAGCAAACTAGCAATACATAATCATTTTTGATGAAATATTATTATTCTATATACAACTCGGGGAGCAGACTTTCTATACTTTTATATACAAATTGTGAATGCAGTGACCAATTTAAACTTTGCAAGAGGGCCCTGTAATATAGTAGTGATGGAATCTTATGTTATTCGATTATATGAGTTTAGAAGCCAACAGTGGTGAAAATTTTGATCTATAATAAAGGCTGTTCCCTCATTGACTTATGCTATATAATTTTTTTCAAGTGAAGAAAGAGCCTTATTCAAGTGTGTGTGAAGAGAAAAAGAAGAAGAGATGGGAAGAGCTCCTTGTTGTGACAAGGCCAATGTAAAGAAAGGGCCATGGAGTCCTGAAGAAGATGAAAAGCTAAGAGACTACATAGAGAAACATGGAACTGGAGGGAACTGGATTGCTCTCCCACAAAAAGCTGGTAAGTTTTTCTTTCTACCCTTTTTTTTCTCCCCTTATTCTCTCTCAAGTTGATGGTTTTATTTTTGTGAACTGTGAAGTTTGAAGAAATTAGAAGGTTTTAAAACGGTTCACGACCACGATTTTTGCCAAACATTAAGGTTTTTGGAGTGTCCACAACTTCAATTGTTATCAATTTATCATATCTGTCACATCTATTCACAATTTCCACAGATATCAAAAAATGCAACGAAACTGAAGTTGTGACCGCAATTTAAAACCTTTAATTACTCTGTTAAGCTAATGAGAGTAATTACAATATGTTGACATGCAGGGTTCTTAATTACCTGTTAAGCTTTTTTCTCTTCTATCTTGTGTTCCTGATGGCATCTGTTAATTTGTCTCAAACAGGTTTGAAAAGATGTGGGAAGAGTTGTAGACTCAGATGGCTTAATTATCTCAGACCAAACCTTAAGCATGGGAAGTTTTCTGAAGATGAAGATAGAATAATCTGCACTCTCTTTGCTAGCATTGGAAGCAGGTATTCCTCATTTCACTTATTTCCCACTTTTTTCTAACCAACCTTAAATATACTTTAGAAAATAAATGAGGAAAGATGTGTATCAAAGAGTTTGTTTTCACATCTTAGGAATTACATTATCAAAGTAGATATGATATTGATAGTCAAGGAGAACGGATCTAGCTCAATTGGTTAAGCAATGTCCATGAGTTATTGTAAATTCTCTGATACAGTTTTTTTATTTTTTTAGATATAAAAAAAAACAAAATATGATATTGATACTTGTACTTTTAGATCTGCTACATGTTTCTAATTTGGGAACTCATTGTGATAAGTGCAGGTGGTCAATAATAGCATCTCAGTTGCCAGGAAGGACTGACAATGATATCAAGAACTATTGGAACACCAAGCTTAAGAAAAAAATGATGGGAGATAAAAAGAACCCTTCAGCACTGAAGAAACCTCACCAAGTTAACCTTTCATCCATGCTACAAAACTCAACACCATCATCACCCTCCACCTCATCAACTTCATTATCCTTCAAAAACAACCACAACAACTCTTACTACTACCCACCCCATTTGCCCTTCACAGGCTCCGAGTCCATTTCATATACAAGTCTTCTTAGTGACAATTATTCCACTTTTGAGAGCCTTCAGAATTACCAAGTTAATAATAGTGGCTTTATGTTAGGAGGTGAAACAAGTTGCAGCTCTTCTTCAGATGGAAGTCGCAACAACAATCAGATCAATCATGTCAAGGAAGAAGAACTTGGATTTATTGGTGATGAAATTTTTTGTGACCAGATAATAGGTGGTTGTTTTATTTACCTCAATAGTGGGGTGGAACTGGAAGATACTCAAAAGTTGGTGCCCTCCAATGCTGGTAAGGTTAATAGTGGGGTGACAGATGAAGAAAGTAGATTATGGGAGAAAGTCCATTAGAGTATGGTCTAGAAGAAATTAAACAGCTAATTAGCACTAGTAGTTGCAACAACTTTATGCTTGATGACAGCAAGACAGGGGAAATGGTCATGTACTACTGATGCTTGCTTGTTAAAAATCAAGAACATTTGAAAGGGTAATAAACAAGGGCATGGGTTGAAGTTAGAACTAGTACTAGAAGATTAAGATTTGATTTGGACTTGGTGTGTGTTTTTGTGGGGGAAAGGTAGTGTACTAGTGTTCAATTGGTCCACTTACTTTTTTTACAGTACATGTTGATGTTGGAAGTTTCCTTTGTATTGTATCATTTACTTGGTGCAGGTATCATTAACCCCACCATAATAAGATAACCATGATGGATGTGTCCAAAAACAAATGAATCAGAAAGGAAATGAGGAAACCTAGCTTATAGAGTAGACCACCCCTGAATCCTTCTTCCACCAGATTTAGAAAGAGGATTGCAGCAGCAATCCACTACTATTATTTAATATTATATTATGTAACATTTTTGCTTCCAATCATGCACCTAAAAGCACATTTAATTTTTGCTTAACGATCATGGTTTTATTATTGTTTCCCCAATGTGGATCGTGCACGTATATATTTACTCCATGCAGATTTTATTTCATTTTGTTAATGTTGTCAGACTATAGATTGTTTACTCATTTGTTAGTTAATAATATCATGGAATTTGAGTCATTTACATGAGGTTTTAGATTTGAATCCCATTCTTATTACCATTGTATTGTAATTTTACTTTTCGTTTATTTTAACTTTTGTTTATTTATACATCAACAAAAAAAATATAAAATTTGCAAATTAAGGTTAAACCAAAATTTAAATGATGGTTAGTTTTAAATTGAAAGGGTATATGGATAATACGTGGTCTTACCAAAAATTAAAAGAAGAAATTTACATACAACTCAATTATTTTTTTTTCAACTCAATTAATCAAATAATTTGATGCACCATTCCTATTGCCGATATAAAAGACAGTAAAAATTGGGCACCTTCGTTTACCATTATTGTATATTGTGATATATTTTATATTTAAAAGAAAAAGGTTTAATATGAAATGCTTCATATGAGCAGTGTAGGAAGCACATACAGGCAACACAAAACAAAGGGAAGCAGAAAGCATTCATGATTATTGCAACTTAATAGTTATATATTAAATAATTTTATATAAATTAGATGTTATTGATCTGATTTCTTTTTCATAAAGTAAGTTTATGACATTGTATAGAACTTGCAAATGAATTAATGGTTTGTCTCATAATTTCTTTGATATATAATATATTTTTAAAATATAAGTAAATTTTGATTGAAGATAAAATTATATTATTATTACTAAGCATGTGAATCAACTAGTATAAGATTGTTTTAGGAACTATTTTCAATTTCATGAATTTATTTGACATTTTTTTTCAATTTTAAGGACTATTATGACAATATGTTACAAATTCAAGAACTAAAAGTTGTGTTAACAACATACCTTTTAATATATATTTTTACATATATTTTACTATTAATTAAAATTTATTAAAAATTACAAAAATGAAAAGAAACTCATTAAATAAAAAGTTGGATCTATCAAATTTTGTAGTCTTTAATAATCTTGACCAATAGTATAGACTATAGAGTACTGTATTGAAAGTTTATTGCTAGCATTTTTTCAAGGACGGGTTTACTAACAAAAAGAAAATCATTCAACGGTTATTAAATGAGGCGAGTCCTTATCTAAATCTTTTTTTAGTAGCCCTGTCTAAATCTTTTGGACTGTTTTTTTAAATTAATTTATAACTGACCTAGCAAAACAATATAATAAGAAAATCACTGGGTCGTCGCCATGTGAAACTTGGTTATAAAATGATTAATGGTGGAAGTATTCAAAATTAAACTAATTCAGACAAAACAAAAAGATCAAGTGAAGCAATCTATAGTAGACTAATTGGAAAAGAAAGAGATTAGATTGATTTTAAATGTAGCTAAATCTAATATAATTTATGTCAAAATTGAAATCTAATATATTAATAATCACATATTCGACAGATTTTTATATTATTTGTGTTAATTTAAGACTTTTTCCATTATGTCACGCTATTTTTTCATATATATTATTAAATTGACATAATTGAAACCATCAAACATGTTGATTAATTGACTTGAAGTTATTATTTTAATTTAATCAACAATTCCAAGTTTATTTTTTTTTTATATGCACCTGTATTTTTTAAAAGAGTTTTACTGTTTACATACCTAATTGGAGCATGATTACTTTTCATAAAAGATATATGATGTAATTTGTATTATTTTTTTATATAATTAAAGCATGACTAACATAGAACTTCGAATTAAGACATGTCTATGAGAAAAACATGCTTTGTCTTGCCAGAATTTCTGAATTTCATAATTAAGTTAGGTTGTAAGTATGCAGCATAACCCTTGGTTTGATATATTCCTCAATTATTTACAGTTAGATTATCAATTTAAGACACACACACACACACATTGTCCTCATTTAAATATTAAAAAAAAACCTCGGGTTATAAGGAAACGCAAACAATATAGTCCATAAATATTGAATTGAAAGTGAGACAATAATAAACAAATCCAACGAGGGGGACAAAGATTTAAAAGATAGTATTTAATTAAAGCATGCATTACGCGATGCATCTAAGAAAGAATCATTATATGGGAGATTACCCAAGAGGCTCCAAAAATATATGACCATAAGATAATAGTGCCTTGGATAAGTCATTGGTTGGTGGCTTGTACTCATTTGTTTAGAATAAAGTATTAATTATTAGTTTAATTTTCCAAGGAAATAACTGATTGAAAAGTTGAAGCCAAAAACATGCATTGACCCCTTCACCAATTTTGTTTGCATTCCCACGAGATTAGACCAACAACACTTGCTAGCAACTGGCATCATATAATAGATATAGAAAATACCGCTAAATGTCGTAAAGTCTTTTTTTAAAAAGAAAAAATGTCGTAAAGTCTTAACACAAAGGTGAAACGTGTTTATTATTCTACTAGCATGTAATGCAAGTGAATGTATAAATGTCAAAAAAGCACTGTTTACTCCCTCCCCCCAAGAAAATCCCGTTTGACTGAGATCTTCTTTTATGGAATTAAGTTTCCAAAATGTTTTTCAGCTTTCATATTTCTGTGAACACGAGGAGAAAGAAGTCTTCAAAGAATTAGCTGTTATTTTTCTTCTTCTAATAGTTGTTGTAGAGATAATGAGAGTAAGCCAATCAACAAAATGTGCCCATGGCCATTGTCAGTTACCCACACCCATAGTTGTTTTTTTATCGAGTTCTCCACGATTATTTGATATTTATTTCCTATAGTAGGTCAATCGTTGTATTCTTCACTATTTAGTAGTATTTGAATTGATGGAGTGATTGTGCTTCAGCTGGTACATAGATTTTATATATGATACAAGTACGTACCAAAAGTCAAAACCATAGTCTTTAGGTTTTCATTTGTTACATTTGATCATGAAAGCAAATAACAAAAAATAAGTTTAAATACATTTGTATTTCTTATAATTTAGTTTTTTTTTGTCATTATAATTTATGTTTTTTAATCTTTGTAAATTATTTTTGTTTTATTTTTAGTACTTAAGGTATTTTAAATAACAATTTTAACAATGAAAAAACATTATCTAAGGACTAAAAATAAAACAACCATAATTTACAAGAAATAAAAACTAATAAATTATTGGCAAAAAATAAAAAAAAAACGTTAAATTACAATAACTAAAAATGAATTTAAACTTAAAAAATATATAATAACCATTTTCACCACCTTTATCACAATTATAATTATCTTTATTATTATTTTTGTCACTTTCACTATCATTATTATTACCATAATAATTATTATTATCATTTTCACTATTGTAATCATCATCATTTTCATAATCACTTCACACACTTCAATTATAATGGTCATGTTATTATCGTTATCATTATAATTGTTACTTTTATCACTGAGATCATTATTTATACCGAATAAATATTCGGGTAGAATATTGAGTGCCTATTCAATTCCACAAAATGATAAAAGTAATGCATTGGGTAGGTATTCGATCAAGACATCAAGTATCTATTTGGTCCCTTAAAACGCAAATAATCACACTTAATAAATAATAAATAATTTGGGATTAAGTCACCTAACCCTGATTAGATGGTGTATTGCCTAGATGGTAATTAGTGCTTATAGTAAAAGTAACATTTCCTTTTGGCGATGGATAGGAAAGCGAGAAAAAGGACAACAATGCTACAGCGTACATGAACATAAAGAGATATAAAAAATAACAATGAAAAATGTTTTCTGAAACATTAAATATGTCCAACATTTGTTAAATGTAAGAATTTTTTAAGTGTGTGATCCATAAGAAGCTTAACTATAAAAATATTCTTGTCGTCATCAACCATCAGATGTAAATTCAATGGTCAAGATCACCGCTACAGAAGCAGCCCCTTTGCAGAGGATCCAAATGCAAACTTCAGACGGACAACCATGATAACTACAAGGCATCCAAAAGGTAAATCATGAAAGTCTTCTGGTGATTATTTGAGCCATTTCTCGATAATATTTTTTTTAAAGAAAATTAATTTTAAAAATAAATGACAAATTTTAAATACAATTTAAATAATTGGTATTTTAAAATAAAATCAAATTACAGAAATAATTTTGTTCAAAAGCTAATTCATGAAATTGTTGATATCAAACTGACCAAGTAGTAAAATAAATTTCATCTTGAGTGGATTATAAATGAAAGGAAGATTTAAAGATAAAGAACCTAGACCGTACATTAACAGTGAAGAACTGAGATTATAAAATTATCACCGAAAATGACCGGTATTAGGACTACTCACCAATAGTTACTTGTTTGCCTATAAATATTACTGACATAATTTTGTGTAATGTAATGAAATTGAAACTTAATCAGTTAACACTATAATAGATAAAGTTTATATCAAGTTCCTTAGACATATGTCACTAATATTTTCCATACAATTGTAAAGATAATATTACATGCCAGTACGTAATAAATATCACTGTAAGGATTTAGGTTTACTATTTTTTTAATTCATAAACCTTTTTTATTTCTTTTTTAATTTATAATCTAAATTTTGATTGGTCAATTTTGAATCCAGAAACAGCCTCTTTGCATATGCAAAGTTAAGGCTGTGTACAATATCCCTCTTCCTTACCTGCTCATAGCGTGGAGTCTCCGGGGGGCAATAGAGTACGTAGTTTTTTAAAAGAGGACGAGTCCTGGCATAGTGATAAAGTTGTGTCTTGGTGACTTGTTGGTCATGGGTTCGAATCCGAAAACAGCCTCTTTGCATACAAGGATAAGGCTAAGTACAATATCCCTCCCCCTTACCTAGCATAGCATGGAGCCTCCTAGGCATAGCAACGGGGTAGGTCGGGGACGATTTTTACTTATACCACCCCCACCCCACCCACGAAAACCGATGGGGCTAAAAAATTGCCCCCGCCCCCGCCCCCGACGAGGGTCAGTTTTCCCCGCCCCGCCCCCGAACACTTAAAAATCCTATAAAAAAAATAATTTTAAACAATGACCATGCATAAAATTTGATCGCGTCAAGTCTCAAATGTTTGTAATTACAATAAAATTTCAACATTAGATATTTATTGCTGAAAAATAAAATTAGTTATACTCCTGATTCTTCAATAAAATTAAGCGTTTATCCCAAGGTATTCCACATATATAAAAGTATTTTTGTAAATAATTAAATATAGCATGGCGGGGACGGGGGCAGGGCGGTTATCAGCATTACCAAAACCTCCCCCGCCCCAGAATTCAACAGGTGGGGAAAAACCGATCCCAAACCCGAAATCGGTCAACTCGGTTTTTCCCATTTGACATCGGGGCGGGTTCGGACGGATGCAGGTCAAGTTGTCATGCCTAGAGCCTCCGGACAATGAGATACGTAGTTTTTTTTTTATCAATTTTAGTGTTTATCATCAAGTAATAACATTAATTAATTACGTAACAACGATATTAACAATTCAATAACTTGTCACATAATTAATAAATTTAATAGAATAATCATATGTAATAATTTTGGTAATATGTATTATTAATTTCTAATAAACTAATTTGGCATCATCAACTACTCTAAATAGATAAAAGATTAAAAATACAATTAATCTAGAAAAATTCACATAATTGTTGTGTCAAACTTCTTGATAACATAACAAGTCATTAGGTTGTTAGCATCACTGTTATATCATCCATTAATATTATTATTTGAAAATAAAAGACTAAAATTGGTAAGAAAGAAAAAATTCATAGACTTTAATCAAGGAGCAATAGAAAAAATCTGAGAAAGATTAGGAACAAAAAAAGTAGCTAGTAAATCCTACAAGTTCATTTAAACTAAATTACTATTATAGTCCTGTATGTATATAGTAGTATAGTAAAAAAAAAATAATATTAACATATATTTAGTGACCAAAATAACAATAAGTGATTAGGTTTAAGAATTACAAACTTAAATAAAAATACTAAAATTTTCATAAATTATTTTTTTAAAAGAATAATGTTCGATAAAACTAACTAAAAAACTAACTGGAAGTTGAAAATTAAAAAATTGACTCATTAAATTAT
>PYAF01005253.1:118102-169476 GCA_007407185.1 Glycine tomentella | reverse complement strand
CAGCTGGTATCAACACTTGAAGCAATGGCGGCGCAGGGAGAGACCAACAAACGGTGCGGGTGCGTGAACGGAGCAAATGGTGCGGGAAGTGAAGCGCCTGTTTTTTAAAATTAAAAGTTAAAGTGGGAAGGGTAATTAAGGAAATCCACTGTTTTATAATGGTGTATGAGAAAAAAATATGGTGCAGGAAGCTCACCCCAACATATTTCAGCCATTCCATCAGCCCAACCGATTGTCCCTAAAAAAAGACAAGCACTGTGAAGGTTTTCTCTTGCCAACGTAGGTTATCTCAATGGGTAATAACTAATAAGTAATAACGAATGCTATCAAGAAAAATGTATATGTTCGATTTGCGTAAATAAATAGTTTACTTGCTTGTTGGGATAAATTATTTTAAGAAAATAATTGTCAATCTTTTAATAATATATTTTAAGAAAAATATTTTATAAAAATACTGAACTAATTATGTACTTTGCATAATAATAGTATGTTTGTTTTTTACTAAAAAAATGAAAACGGTAGTTTATAAGTATAAATGGTTGATGTAGTACTGAAAGATTTTATTAAATTCAGAAGAGCGAGAATGATTTATTTAGTATGAAAATATACGTTTGATTTTTATTATATGTAAAATTTTATTGGGTCAATAACAATTACATATCATGAACGAAATTAATTTTTGATCAGATAGATTGAGAGACACTTGCAGTCTCTTGGTAAAAAAGCAAAATAAAATTGTAGTTTATATAAAAATGAGAAGAAATATTTTTTTAAGCTTTTCATGAATAAGTCATAAAAATATCAGTATAAGTCATCTATAATTTTAAGATAGATAGAATAAATTTTATTTCTTAAAATAGACAAATTCCTCTTCCTAGAGACCTAGACCGTCGTTTACTTGGAAAAAAATAAGTGGCTATATGCTATTACTTCCGCAAGAAAGTCGTTTTCCTGCATGCAAATAGTCTATAATAATAAAAGGCCAACAAAGTTTATGGGTTGAATAAATGAGGCCGGAACGAACCCTCGTGATCAATAGCATAATCACATCACCCACAAAGTTATAAAAACTAAAAATGAGAAAAAGTTCCGTTTGTCTATGATCCATCAAGTCTATCTATGAAAAATTTATTCTGATTTTATCTGTTGTTTTTTTTTTTAAAAAAAAAGACATGAATTAGATTGGATGAACATTATTAAATGAAAGGATAACAATCCATTTTGTCTTATTTTCAAATTCAATAGACTATTTAACTTAACACTATAAATTAGTATTTTGGTTGGTTTCAAAGTGGATTTTTTGTTATCCGTAGAAATTAAATATGGTACCGAAAAATTTACAACATTCACACACTCTTTTCAATCAAATGAGCTAGATATTCTTGATGTTCCAATAGTAGATTTAGTCAAACTTGACCTCGATAAAAAAAAAATGTTGAATGGATGAAAGTATTTTGAAATAATTATAAAAAGTATTTAACTTTTTTTTAAAAAAATTTATAGATGAATTGAATATTTATTCATAAAATAAAATATTAATAGATGGATTTAGATGTTTTTTATTAAATGAATCATAAAGGGAATCATTTTTTGTAATGATTTTGAATGAATCATAAATAGATTAATGGATTTTTAATCCATTTTTTATAAGTAGAGAAGATTATTCAATTAATCCGTTTGACAGGCCTAATAATAACAGGAGAGAAAAAGAAAAACTCACATTATTAAGAGATGAATTAAAGCACTTCACTCCTTTCCAACAGCTTAAGCATCTAATTCTATAATTGCAAATTCCATTTGAATTGGTTGTTGATTGCCCTGTTTTCGCCTGCTCTACAAACCCATTGGACTTTTCATTTATGGGCAGATGTATTCAAATAATTTTTTAGAGTCAAATTTCAAGTTCACACTAGCTGTTCATTGTGGCCAAATGAACATACAATTTTATACTGTTATGACATTAGTTTATTGTACATGTATATAGATACATTAATTTTTTGTGCATATACACAGATGCAATTTTATGTACAGACTGCAGAAATAATGGTTGGGGGCGGGGGAACTAAAATGTGTATTTACATGAAGTCCCATTGCCAATAGACCTTCTCTACAATCCCTCCACCACTTTTAACAGCTAGGTGAAGCGTCTCAGAAGCTGGAGGAACCCCCCATAACAATGGCACTGCAACCGTCATCGTTAGCTTTTCGTGTAAATCACCTTTGCTTGCCTTCTCCGCCGCAATAATCTGCGATATAAGATTGGTTTTAGTATTCAGAAATTCGGGTTGACATGATATTAGAAGAAAAAATCTGGATAATGTGACTCATCGATGGGGAAGTTACTAAGTAAATGCTTCCACGTCTATGCGTTTCACCAAACATGACCCTTCAATAGGTGGTACTATCAACCAACCTAACTAACTTGCAGCATCTTCTAGACATGAATGAAATTAGCCATAAAAATTCCAGTTACCCGTTAATATGTTAGTTAATAGAACCAAGGGAAAATGGGTAAATACAACTTTCAATGACAAGCCCAAGTCTAGAACCAGCTCTTGATTGTTATTAAAAGGAGAACGGTCCTCCAATTCAAATTTCTATATTTGTGTAACTTATTCTTTCACTTCAACAAGATGCTAAGCATTGAAAGTTGATATAGTTAATGATTATTCTTTGGAAATTATCCTCTGTCAAGTCAGTTTCATAAACAGAACATCTCATGAAATTTTAACATGTTTCCAATTTTGATTGAACTTTCTTCATATATAGTAAGAACCAGATGACAATAGCTTTATATAAAGAAAAAAAGTATAGTCTACCTCTCCACCATGCTCTAAAACAGTGTCTTCCACCACATCACTAAGCATCTCAATGGAACGGCAGAATCCGAAAATACAAAGTCTTCTGCCCATATCAAGTCCCTAAAAAGAGGGTAAGTCATATTTATGAAATGGACAAGGATAACTCAGGAGATTTAGTTAAAAGACTGACAACTTACATTAGTAGCTGCGATATCAAAGAGCGCACCCAGACAAAGGCCTTGATTGGGATCCATGTAATTACTCTCTTGAAACCGTTGAAACTTTTGAGCAGTTTTAGATTTCGCTAGCTTCTTTTGTAAAGCATAACAATATGATTAGCCAATCTAAAAAACATCACATAACATTGACATGGACTATAAACCAGATGAAGCATGGATCAAAGATGAGAAATGTTCAAAAAAGTGCATAGTGTGTCTTTGACTCTTTGCTTCTTGGGCTTAAAAGCTGATTCTATGATGCCAAGTGTTCCATATAAAAGACCAAGGTACTTCTTAACATGAGGAGTGACAGGACAAAGAGTCTAACTCTGTTACAATATGCAACATACCACAAGTAGCAAGCACCAAATGAAAACCTTATAATCACGATAAGAAGCATGTTAGACTTTCCCCTATAACAGTTTAAGCCTTTAAGGTAGTTGATTTCTTGACATATTATCAAAGCCCCTTCAATAGTGCACTCCTCACCCTCTTTTAATGGAACTAAATTTTCAACATAAGTTTCAGGTGGACATGTGCTTTGTTTGTTTAAACTCCAAAAAGTTTTTGTGTGAAATTCGAAAACATGAGTTAAAGTTATCAGTTATCACTTACCAAAAAAAGAATTTGTATGATCTTCTTCAAATAAATCAAGATTTTAGAGCAAAACACATATGGACTAAACATAGACAGCGGCATATTTAAACACCCTCTACATTTTAGATCATGATAAATCATACATCTGAAGAGCTGACACGGCGAGGAATCATGGAGCCTCCAATCTGGAACAATCCATCAGCAGTGAACAACGTAATTCTCTCCTCAGGAATCCATTGAATTTCTGAGAAGTCACAAACATAAATGGAGACAACTCAAAATATAAACAAGTGACAGCATGAAGGCTTAAATAATTTCTAAACCTTATTACATTATTCAAGCAAAGATTTGCCTTAAAGATGCAAACATTCGGACAATCATCTCAATTAACGATCAAGTAGGACAGAATATGCTTCAAATCCTAAAAGCATCTAATCCAAACTCAAAAAATATCTAATCTAAACAACGAAAAAGGGCTACAGATTTTTACTTTAAACATTAATTGTTTGTTTGGGTGAGTTATGTGGAGTATTTGCAAAAATTGATTTTAAAGTGACGTGATTCTCTTTTTATGGGTGAACCTAGGGTATCAATTGACCGAAATCCAAGACTAGTCTCGAGGTACTGAAATCCATTTAAGAGGCTGATCTCCCCAGTAAATGTATTCCCATACACACTCTAACCTGACACATGATTAAGGGATAAGGTTATCACTCAATCATGTCACATCATGTATGGTTAAAATTGATTTTAAAGTGACTTGATTTATGTTTTAATATTTTTATTCTAAAAGCAAGTTAGGTTATAAATTTTTTAATCCACCTGAAAAGAAAACTAAAATTGCCTCAACCTGGAAGCAAACATGTGAGCATTTAGCTAAAACCACGTTAACTGTTATTTCGACATGGTTGTGGATCAAGTAACGTGAATCTCTACTCTACTCTATTTGAAGACAACAAGCAGAGAATCAATTTCCAATTGCTGTGCTTAAAGTCGAAAACATTGAAAAGGAATTCCAATTTTCTAATTCCACAATCAATCAACAGCATTGGAAATTCAGGGAAAAAGGAAGACGTACCATTGTCGGGATCGGACCAAGGGAAAAAACCGAAGGAATCGTCGCCGGAGAAGTTACCGGAGGGGGAGGCTTTTGGAGCGAAATGGAGAAGACGCGGTGCGGAAGAAGGAGAGAAAGGGAAGGAGTTGTTGAAGAAGGTCTTGGAAGGAGAACGGGACGGAGCGAAAGAGAATCTGAATGTGGAGAAGCATATTGCAGCAGCAGAGGTTTCCGCCATTGGAACGGAACGGAATGGAGTTAACCACAAACACGTTACGTTACGTGAGCGATTTTTTTGATCAAAAGGGGTTTTGATTATTCATTTCATTGAACTACTCACCGCGCGTTCGTTCGGACCCTCCTCCCTCTTTGTCGCACATTTGTGGATTATTTATTTATTTATTATTGCGTGTGGTGCTTTATTTTTTTTCTGGCTGAGAACTTCACATGGATACCGCACACACGTTCCAATTATTATTATTATTATTATTATTATTATTATTATTATTATTATTATTATTTATTTATTTATTTATTATCTTTACGATTGATTCTAAACCGCACTCCACGACGAGGGAAGAAAATACCAGTCTTATCAGACCTCCTCGATTTTCCTTAGGACTTAGGAGTCACCATAATAGTAAACTTCAAAATTGGGTGAAATGAAGTAGATAAATAAAAGACATGTAAAAAAAAAAGGTAATAAATATAATAAATAACTGAAATGCTTTTTAAAAAAAAATTGACAAGATTAAGTTATTGCTAAAAAATTGAAACTACAATCATTTCACCCTTATGGATTATGAAAAATTACAGAGTTTCCTTAGGAATATTTAGTATATTGCACGTTATCATAGTTAACCATTACGTGATTCTCGTAAGTACAAACTTGAATATGAATCTTGTGTCTACTCCACAATTTACAATATACAATCACAAATATGATACGTACCAAAAAAACATATCTCATATATAACATGATAAAGATAGACTTTTTTTTTTTTATCTTTTTTCTACTTAAAAAAAAACCCCAACATAGTCATTGTTTCAAACAGTCACAACAAAATCCTTTTTATTTTTTATCGTTCATCATTTTTTACCTTCAATTGGATCATTTTGACCTAATTCAAGTAAATGGAAATTCAACGATTTTCAACCATTTACAACACCAAAATAAATGTTTTCCATCACTGATGACTTCAAAAAATTCAAAATTATTTCCATAATATCTCGGTTCTTATGCTATGAATGATTAAAAACTTTTTGCACTTTAAAACTAAAATATTCAACCAAAATTATATTAATACTATCAAATAATTTTATTAAAGACATTTAGGGATATGTAGAACGTACACTTTGGTTTTCATGGGCTTTCTTTTTTTTTCCTTATATCATGATATTGGTATGGAATATCTACCAATTTTAGTGATAACTAATCTTCATCGGGGAACTTGACTAGCCACCTTCGGTGGGGTCTCCTCTCCTAATCATGTTTTTTTTTTTTCATTCACAAGGCTCAAACTTGATATCTTACTTAAAGGGACTGAGTCTAGAACCACTCGGACTAGTGACTTATTGATGGTTTTCATGGGCTTTTAATAAGAATAAGTATAACAATTTGGTGACCTTTGCTTCCTGCAATTCCCAAAAGATTCTGATGATGAACAAAAATACCCCTTTCACTAGAAATCCCCCATTCTGGGATAGTACCCTCTTCTGGAGTGTGACTTTTAATTTCATAATAGGTTTTTGGATCGCTTATCCCTATTCTAGAATGTAAAAAATACATTTTGGAATAAAGACAAGTGATCTAAAACCTATTATGGAATGTAATTTTCACATTCTAGAATAGGACACTACCCTTTGTTCCCCTTTACTCATTATCCTAACCTGAAACCTTATCATATGCACCACACCACCCCAACCTCTCCTTCACCACCGCATTACACACACCATTACACTTCTGCATCGATACCTCCAACATTAACCATACTTGCACCATCTGGGATATCAAACACCATTGTCGAGACCTAAATTATCGCCTACAACAAGGAGGTCTACAACATATTTGTCATTGGGTTTTGACATTTGGTGGTTGTGTGATGCGATGGTGTATGTGGTGTAGTGGTGGGTGACACAATGGTGGCATGTGGTGCGATGGGGGATGGCACGGTGGTGGTGTCTTTGTTTGCGTGTTAGAGATGTTGGAGAAAGAAGAGAGAGAGGGTGGGCGTTACTAGAGGAAGAAGACAAAAGAAAAAGAGTGGGACATTTGTGTCTATTCAGCTTCCATTGGAAACTGCAAAAAGCAAAATTGGAAGTGCAGAAAGCAAAGGCCCAATTTGGTGATCCATTGTCCCTCAACTTTTGGAACTTAGATGTTTAAGTTTTTGAGTTAACTCCTGATCCAAAAAGAAACGTTTTAGAATTAACAAAAATGATTTAAAATAAAATGTCACATATAAAATAATTCTTGAATTTTTCCATTTAAATAAAATTTATTGAAAATTATATATATCAAAATTCAAATTTCTCTTTTAATTAAATGGAAGACTCATCGTTAAAATGGACTTAAGCCCACTAGAAAGAGAGAGGAGATAAAAAAGTTTGAACTTGCTTTACCTCATGTCATATATATATCTGTCAACTGAGCTATCCAAATGTTACTAAACTTTTGTACCAAAAAACTAAAAATACACTAAATTCAATTGTCAATTCCTTTATTTGAAAGATTCCAACCATGGGATTTAACTTAATTCCGCTTCATATGCAAACGCCTTTAGACAAAAAGAAAAAGAGCACAAATTCTATGCGTTAAGGTGGTGGTGGCTTCATGGTCTATGAGCTGGTTTCATGAATCAAAAGGAAATAATATTCCATCATGCAACAAAGATTGAGTGAAAAAAAGAAGAGAGAGAAGGAATTGTACGTTCTGATGTGCAGTCATCAGGCGAATAATTATGATATCCAAAACAAAAAAAAGCTGGTGCAATGTCGGAGACCCATATATGCATTGAAAGCAAAAGTGATAGAGAAGGCACATATAACATGCCCTTTGCAATTCTGACTTGCGTTTGGAAGTACCCTCTTCTTTAGCAAGCACTCTATCATTCCTGACAAATATGCTGATCGTGAACTCTCTCACCATTATGTTGCATTCATGATTCAATATTTTTTTACATATTTAATGCAATTGCATATATCAGAATTTGAACTTGAAACTATTCACTTAGTTATAACAAACTATGTCAGTTGATCCATATACTCTGTTATTATTACATTCAAGCATTCAATGCGCTTACACACATCTGGGCATGACAGAATTCGAACTCAAAACTACTGATTAAATTAAAACAATATATGTCAGTTTATTCACACACTCATTACATTCAACATATATATACACACACACACACACTCCCGTGCATGGCAGGATAAGAACACCAAAATAACAACATACGAGAAGATACGGATATGTCTTAGAAGCCATCAGGAAAAAGCTGAATAACCCTTGTCTTTTAGCTGGCTGTCTCTTTGTTTACGCTACCTGTCCAATGCATGTAGACAAGGCCACATGCTTCTAAATTTAATGCCCCTTTGCTTTCTTTTTGGTCCTTTTTTTTTTTTCTCTCCGTTGCTTCGGCAGGTGCAGGAATATATCATCATATCTTCTCAGTCAGCCTATAGAGACACATTAAGAAACTATATTGTAACTCTTGACTTCTATGCATGTTAATATATATATATATATATATATATATATATATATATACGCACAATTTGACTCTTGTAAAGTACATAATTCACATGAGATAAAAAAAACAGTGAAAATATTTTTCTTTTATATCCAAGTCTCCATTTGCAATATTTGTCTAATTGTGTGTTTGGAACAAGAAAAAATCAAATTAACTTTTCATACTGAAGTCAAAGTAACAAATAATTGTTTATGCTTTTTCATGGTATTACCATGATTTTGTATTATCTAATTACACACCATAAAATTGTGGCATATTTATGCTCAATCATTTTCTATCCAGACTAAACTTAGATACAGTTTTATAAATACTATTTGTATTGCTATCCAATTATAATTAGACATTAATATATATATATATATAGTATAAATTTTGTCCTTTCTATCGAGAAAATAGAAATTTTGGGCCTGGCATGGACAATTTTTTTTCATGAAGCCATGATTTAAATATTATGATCACATAATTTAATATTGCACTATTTTCTCTTAAGCTTGATTAATTCAAGTAGTTTTGGGCTGTCAACAAATTGTGCTTAAGTGAAATCCCTCTCTTTGTCCTAGCCCGTACCAGAGATATCTGTTGCTGTGTTAGTGGGCTGCCACCTGAAGTGCATGGCAATTGGCAAATTATTTATTCAATTTTTTTTTTAAAGTTAAATTGCTTTTGCTTCAGGATTAGAGTTGGGAACTAATTGATTTGCGCAAGGAAACTACTAGTATTTTTACTTCACAATATATCAACAATATTTAGAGTTTTGTCACTAGAATTTTTAAAAACTAATTTTTATTATTATTAATGATACAATAATAATAATGTTTTACCCGCACTACTAATTAATTAAAATCAATCTTGTTACATACTACATAGAAATTCTTACATCCCACTTGCAATTTAAGTTGTATAGAACTATATAAGGGAGAGAGGAAATTAACAAAAACATCTAACTCCTTCCTTTTATGTTCAGTTTTCATTGGACTATTAGATTTGTCTTAGAATTAATTCATGCCACAAGTAGTTAGATGGACAACCAAACATGCACATAATGTCTACCCTGACCTTTTTATTTTGTCCACCAAGCCCTCTCTTTTTGGTCCAAGTAAACCATGTATTTAGGGTTCAATATGTCTCTCATTACTCATAATGTTACAAGTTGATTCCTATGGCTAGCATACAAAACAAACTCCAACTGGTAAATCATGGTGGACACTTTACCCCATCCATGCGTGTTGAGATTTTGACATAAGATTCGGTTCGGGCACGAGCCTGTAAAATGGTTCAATAATTCAGTTTAGCCGCACCGCTTTTTCTCCGTTTACTACTATCTTTCAGTGAACCTATTGCAAAATTTTGTCCACGCCAGGACCCTTTGTTTCTTTTCAGCTTTTCAATTCACGGCCCCGCCAATTAAATTGTCAATCTCATTGTATAACTAACTACTTCTGCTCACCCTTCAATTCTACTTCACTTTGACTTGTTTGTTTGCCACCCACAATAACGTACACCAAAATTCTGAAACTTCACACTTTCCCTCAAAGTAAAACTAACTTCTGTTAATGTATATAAAAAATTAACTTGTGCTAAACGAAAAAAAAGAGTATAATTAGTAGATATATATTATAAATGTTCAAATCTTAGTTGTGTGCTTGGAAAATATTTTATTGAAAGGACAAAATTCTTTCTAACGATTGATAGTGTTTTCGGAAACTCGTTAAAAAAAATCTCATTTAGAATGTGGAAGCTAATGTGTGTCGGATTCACGTCTCTCCACAATCAACATGCATTTAGTTGAAGCAGATAATACTTATTTTTACGTTATTTTGATCAATTTGACGTGAATTTGTGTGAAAACGTAGATTATTAAACAAATTTAAACACATACTTTAACTATTAATTTTTTAAAATTACATCTGAAATTAAAAAAATATTCAAGACGTGGAACCAAACATGTTATAAGAAAGATATATTTTGCTAAGAAAGGAGTCTTCTTAGCTTGAAAGAGGCCTGGAAGAAGTGAAAGAGAGAAGATGGAGTAGCGAAATTAACTTTTTCTAGTAACTCTTTTTAGGGAGTGCATTGAATTAGGATTTTTAAAAATTATTTTAGCATAAAAAAGTTTTATAGATTTTAAAGATTAAATAAAAAAATTATGACTTATTAGATTTTTTTTTATAAAAATTTTATGATAGTTTTGGATTTTAAGAGTTTGTATTATAAGAATTTAAAAGATTTGAAAGAATTTCGTAAATTTTTAAAAACACATTCAAAATTATAAGAGTCAGTGAAAAATAATAAAAAATGATAAGGTTTGAATAAAATAAAGTAAAATCAATATAATTTTTAATCTTTTAATAGCTAAATTGATTTTAGCTTTAGATCCTCTTGTATTAATCATTTTCGCATTAACATATTCTCATTCTCGCTTTTAGATTTGAACGGTAGATTTAAAATTATACACTAATTTTTTATTTTTTTCAATTGTTATAATTATTTTATGATAAATCTAATGACATATTTTGGATGCAATAATAAGTATATAATAGAAGAAAGTGATAAGGGTGAAAAAGTTGTGGAGGACATAATTAAGGGTGACGCAAAATATTAGGTTGAATAGATGATTGGCATAGTCAATGTAAGAAAAATATGGTTAGCCTTGACATATAAGATAAACATTAATTTAATTTAGAAATAAAACATAAAAGTGTAAAGGAAAGGAGTATATTTGACATATTTTTTGTTCCAAAAAAATAGAAGAAACATATATGACACACATATTGAAAAATATTATTTTTTGGCATTTGTTTGGTACCTCTTTCAATTGATTAGATCTCATTTTTGTGTTGGGTATTGAAGAGAGAAAAATGTATGTGTGATGAAAGAAAAGAAAATATGATGATTAATAAAAAAAGAAAGAAAAAAAGTCTTATAAAATCTTAAAGTTTGAATAAGATATGATAGATATTTTATACTAAAAAATATTATCAAATCTATCTTAAAAATAATCTATCAAAATTAGTATTTTTTTAATACCAATATTTTTAAAGTTATAAAAAATTATAATTGAATACCATGAGATTTTATTACACTCCTTAAAAGATCCTAAAAATCTTACACAAGACTTATTTATATTATTTAAAAATCTGATTAAATATCATAATATTTTTAATATATAAAAAAATATTTTAAAATCCTTAAAAATCATAATCCAATGCAACTTGTTAAATTATAACTGCTATGTGAAAACCTTTCTATTTTAAGATCGTAAGAAAACTACCGACTATTTTGTATAGCATTTCTTGGGAAAACGAATGAGGTCTTGGGTATCCTGTTGAATTTAGAAACCTGTGATTTCTATGGGAAAAAGAAAAATATTTGATTATTTTAAATCAATTTTTGCTTCTTAGAACAATTTTTAACAATTTTTTTTAAAAAAATTATATGAATTTAAATAATTTATATAAACTTTTGCTATAAATTTTGGAAATGGCTTTACTTCAAATTTACTTTTAATGAAAGTTGAATTTTTTAAAATTAGGATTATTTAAAATCAAAATTATAAACCTCACCCCATACCAAAGATACATTGATTGCATGACAAAACACTATTTATGATAAAAGAAAAAAGATTGAAAAGGTACTTCTCACTTCTGCTATACATGACATCTGAATTGTTGGATAAACCTAACAAGTTAAGATTTTTTAGCCTTTTACGTAACGCAAGATAAACGTTTGGTAGGGAGGAGTAACCTTTTCAATCAAATCCTGGTTTCGTGTAACACCCTTTTCATTTTAATGAAATATGAATAGCTACACCACACCTTTCCCCTTTACCCCACGGTAATTAAATTGATCTTATGATATTCTTAAATTTGGAAAATTTCAGTTGCTATCTGAAAGTGACTTGGAAAAACAAATGTGGAGGCAAGCCTTCTATATTATAATAACTATCCTGCAAGGTAGCAACCTTATCATGATTCTATGGCGATCATAACCAACACAAAGTACTTACTTGTCCATTTATGTTATCAATTATCTTTTTTTGTGTTCTCACACATCATTTTCAAATCAAAACCTCGTTCACATAGGCCACTGATCAAATATCTCCCACATTTAATTCGTCAACCCCCCAAATTCTTCTTTACCCACACGAATTTTTACCAAATCATAAGTCGCACGTGTGTGTACCATACTTAATGGCCAGCCTTGTTTATCTCATTAAATGATTTAGATAGCTAGCTAAAAATGTCAAAACAACTTCTGTACGGCCATGTAGACTCTTGATTGCATGAAAGGAATTGACGAAGAAAATAAAACCATATTTTATCGTTATCAATTCAATGGTACTGCATGCATGCGGTACAAAACGTTATTAACATGAATGAAGATCAAGGAAGTGTCAAACATATATTTTTTTTTTTTTATTGACTATAGGTGTGTCTGTTTTGCCGGTGATCATGAAAGTGTGATAGCATAAAGTATGAGGCA
Organism: Glycine tomentella; assembly: GCA_007407185.1. Lineage (NCBI taxonomy): Eukaryota > Viridiplantae > Streptophyta > Magnoliopsida > Fabales > Fabaceae > Glycine > Glycine tomentella. The sequence continues at coordinate 156,566 of PYAF01005253.1, read as the reverse complement.
CATATCCACCCAAGAAGTAATAAAGAGCTTGTTTCTCCAACCTCCGTTTGTAGTTCTTCCATCAGCAATACAAACACACATTATAATGTCTGATATTGTATTGAAAACATAATTCTAAATTTTAGACTCAACTTTTTTTAAGCTACACAATCTTGATTCATGTTATTTATTTCATATATGTTCTTAGTCATGTTACTTGTTTCATGTATATCGAACTTTAATTAGACAAGTCATTTTGGTGAATTCACACCTAAAAAATTTTGATTGCAAGTTTTTAAATAATATTATGTGTCAAAATCAATTTTCTAATATTTGTTATCAAACAAAAAACTTGTCACTACTTTGACTATGTTTAGATAAAAGTTAGAAAAATACATTTGAGAAATCAAATGCAAAATTTTGAATTCTAATTCACAAAATGAAAAAGGAAGAAATTTTTGCTTTGGGTAAATTATTTTTTAGCTCTTCCAAGTAAAATATAAACATGTACAAATTCATGTTTGCTTATAGCATGTTAAAATACCTCAGAAGACCTAAAAATACCTAAAAACTGTTTTTGATGATCCACATCTCATAAATTTGTTGTGGACCTAAACATGCGATTTGAATCAATTCTATAAAATTAGTAGTATGTATAGTTTCACATGTTGAATCTTTCATGTTTCAGATAGTTAAGTTATAGCTTATATATCTCAAATATGATTCCTTTGTCCTCAATGAGTTTTCAAACACACTAAATTAATTCAAAATCAAATCTACAAATACATATGGAAACACCCAAGAAGATATTAGTAGCATGCTAGAATATGTCAAAAGAAACCTAAAATTAACTAAAAATTGCATTTGATGATCCACGTGTCATGAATTCGCTATAAAACATGCGATTTGAATCAATTCCATTAAATTAGTAGCATGTATAGTTTCACATTTTGAATCTTTTATATTTTGGGTGTGATTCTCAAAAACTAATAGTTATAACTTTCACATCCCAAAAATGATTCTTTCATCCTAAATGAATTTTCAAACATATTAAATTAATTCAAAATCAATTCTAAAAATACATATGGAAACACACAAGAAGATATTACTATCATGTATGCCTTCTACGTGCAAAAACCAATTACATATTCTTTTCTTCTTTTGATAGCCCTCTTTTTTGGGTAATAATAAGACCCATAAAATCATCACGTAGAGATTCCTTTGTCCAGTGTGATTCGTGCATTTTATGCCACGGAAACATTTCATTGGCTACTTCTAGGCATCTTGTTTATACTCAGGGAAAAGGTGATTAAGGTAAAGATTAACATAAAAGAAGTTAAAAAAGACTACGGAAATCTCAAGCTAAAAGGACTAAAAATAAAAGCATCTGTATATGGACGTGCAACTGAATCACACAACTTTGTTCCGAGCACCCAACAGAGCAGCCTGGCCCACTCTGAGAATTAGGTTCCATCTAGTGGCCCCACAATCAAATTTATGTTGCGTGTGATGATGCCTTAACAAAATAAAATTAAAATAAATACTTACCAAATACTATCACTTAATCACCGTTCACCATAAATCATGGGTGAACAAGTCTCGTGAAATGGAAAAACAGGCATTCTAAGACTAAAGTGTGTTTGGTTAAGCATTAAAATCCACATTTAACACAAAAACATATTAAAATATCTTTAATGAAACATCTTAAATAAAAATTTTGAAATTAATATTTAGTTTTCATTAGATTTTCTAATAAAGGATATATAAAATTTTAACATGAAGAATGAGTTCTTGTACAAAAATCTTTAAGATTTACACAATATTTAAAAAAAGAATTTTTTTTCTATCTCTTTTTCTAAGATCTCAAAATAAAATCTACTATTAAAAAAAGTAAAAAAGATCTTGAGAAATTTTTAATTATACTTAATATTATGAAACCTATTAAACAGTGATCTAAAATCCCAATTTAAATATACCACTTAAGATGCTTTAAGAAACTAAAGTCAAAGCAATGTGACAGTTTTTTTATTTCCAACACCCAACTGGTTCACAAACACATCTTTTGGTTAAGTGTTTAAACTCACGTTGAACAGAAAAATACGCATTCTTAGCCACAAAAGCTAAAATAGTGTGAAAATAGTATTTTTTCAATGTCAGTTGTATTGAATGTAAATGGTTTGTAATCATCCGTGAATCTCTAATTGAAAGTGTTTATATATGTTTTTTTAGAGTTTTTTACTCATTTTTTTATGATATTTACATCATTTTTCGTTATTCACACAATATCATACAACTCGTAAGAAACTCCTATAAGATATTGTTTCAATGTAAGAAACTACAATAAACTTCAAAAAATTTACATATTTATATTTTTTTATTAAAACTTGATTATTATTCTAATAAAATAATTAATTCATTTTTTTCAGTTTTTATGAATACAAATAATAAATATGAATAATTGAAGAAAATATTAAATATTAATTAAAAATAATAAAATTACATACCATTGAAACGAAATACGTAACACTAAAAAATAAATTTTTACATAATAATAGATAATTAAACACAATGACATTGAATAAAAAAACATAATAATGAAAATAAAAATATTATATAAAATTAATTATTGTTATTTTCGTTTTTGAAACGTTTCCAAATACGCTAAGAAACATTATGTTATATTATAAACCTAAATTTATGAAGAAAAAAATTATTTACCTAAATTCTCTCTAATAAAATTTTCTTAAAAAAAAATAATCTTCCTTAAATTAAGAAATCTACCCTCCATTCTCTATTGTGTAAGTATTTGGATGTATGTCCGCTAACAAATATGTGCCTGATTAACATGGAAAAGTGGAACGACTTTTTCTAACTTCTTCCTATAGTCATGCTAGGCCTGGAGGCTGGAGAGAGAAATTCCTAATCCACATTTTTTTTCTTTCAAAAACATTGTAAATGGCTTCTCAGTTCTCACGGAACAACTATTTTAGGGGTCAATTTAATTTTTGAGTGGAATTGAAGTAAATAAATATTTTAAGTGATTGTTTGATTTTAATTATAGCGATTGTGTTAGATTGATCTCTAATCTCTATAGCTTATAAATTTTGCAAAAAAAAAAAAAAAAGAAGAAGAAGAAGAAGAAGCCTTCACAGCCAGAAAAATACAGCGAAACTGCATGAAGCCAAAGCAAATAAGTAAAACAAAGAAAAAGGTAGACAGTAAAATTCAAGTTAAATTAAGAATTTAAAAGTAGAAGGAGGAAAGTGAACATAGAGAAGAGAACAAACGAAATAGTGAAACGGACAAAAAGCGCATGGGCCCATAAGCGTGCTATGGAAGATGTTAAGTAATTATACAGAGGCTCACACATGCATACAAGTGCTAGCATGAAACACCTGAATGCCAAAACCAACTGCCACCATTTTTGTTTTTGTAGCCATCAACACCAAATGCCCCATTGGGGCAAATAATTTTTCATCATTAAAATACACAACACTAACATGATATAGTTGTATCTTGATAACTTGTTAATTATGAATTTGAATCCGAAAACAATCTCTTTGTATATACAAGAATAAGATTGGATACAACTTTTCTCATCCTTATCTCGCATATTATGGAATCTGAGGACAATAAGATAAATAGTTTGTAGTAGTTTTTTCTTTAAAATGCACAACTCTAGCACCGTTTTTTTGTCATGTAATTAATCATTAAATGTCAAACATGCAATAACCCCCATGGCATGGTTATTACTCCACTAGCATTTTTGAATTAACACACAAGAACCGTTCCATGGGGTTTCCTAACCTTTGGTCAACTTCAAATTATTTTGTCTCAGTGTTGCTGGACCTCTGGTATCTGTATCTCCATCAACAAGCTATGTCAAAAGTTTAATAGAACACCACCAAGTGCATAAATCTTGTAAGTGGTTTCAGGTTCCATTTTTGAATATATAATTATGTTAAAAATACTTAAAATGAAAATTTTATTATTTATAAGTATTTTACTCGACTGGAATATAGTTGTCTCCAACAAATAATTAATGCATATGATTTAGAGAAAAAACATTATATTGAACTTTTTTTTTTTTTTTTTTTTTTACTTTTTCATTCCCTTCACTTTTAGAATCTCCTTATTCCCCTCTCTAAAGTCCTAAATCAAGAAAAGCACCACTAAAGCATTGCCCTTTTTTTTTTCTGCTTCCAAACACATTTAGTAATATTTCACAGAGGATCCGAGGACTATAAAAATTAGATTAACTGTGAAGATCATTATTTGCATTGATAATCACCGCCCCTCCTTTCACGCCATTTGTGAGTGTAATCATGCATACTACAATTTTATCCAGGATTTTGTAGTTTAATTAATACAATCAGTCACATAAACTACGTTTGAGAATATTAAAGGGTGTTTGTTTCAGCTTTTTTTTCGTAAAATAATAACTTTTTTTAATAATAATAATAATAATAATAATAATAATAATAATAATAATAATAATAATAATAACCTTTTTTTTGTTTTTTAAGTGCTTATTTCAGTTTTTCAAAACAATCAGAAGCTAAAAGTAATCTTTAATTTGATTAAAATCAGAAAATATTTTAAATATTTATGTTAAAATTGGCTACTGCCTTAAAAAAAAAGTATGTATTATGCTTTTAACTTTTTAAATTAGAGGGTGCTTTTTTGTCTCCCAAATAAAAATTTACTTCTAATCCCTCAAATTCGAAAAATATTATTTTTAGTTGATTTTTTAAATAAAAATTATATTTTTTAGTCTCTTAAATTCTAATGAAAGGACTAAAAAGAGTATTTTTCAAATTTGAATGACTAAAAATTATAAATTTTTGCTTGAAAGACTAAATATACATACCCTTAATTTGAGAGATTAAAAACATAATTACTCCTATATAAAATAACTTTTACTTTTTTAAAAATCCTAAACAAAATAGTTACTAATTATTTTATATCGGAACCACTTTTTTAAAACTGACCTAAATCAGTAAGTTGACGTCTTAAAGATCAATTTAAATCATTTACTATTTTAAATTTTATCAATGAAAGTTATGATGACATATTTAGCTTGTCTAATTAATTTATCGATCACAATATAGTTGTGATTGTCAAACACCTTCCAAAAAGGATGTAGTTAAGGCCTATATAAATAAATTATTAAAAATAAGAAAGTGGAAAACAGATGTCCATATTATTTATCAGCACTTCCCTTTCAATCTTTAGAGCAAATATCCACTAATTAAACAGATCATTTGCATACAATCCAATATTAAACAATTTAAACACTCAATTAAAATGAAACAACTGTACTTAACAGGGCTTAAGATGCCTAAACCATGTGGTTTCAACGTACGTTACATTATCTCGATCTTAATCTAGCTTATGAAAAGAAAATGGGAAGATATATAGTGGACACCACATCACTTAAAGTTAGGGAATATAATTAAATATCTTCTTGGGGTTTTTTTTAAAAAATATATATTTCAATCTGTGTGAGGTTTGCTGCCTTTAATTAAGGATACCTGTTATATAAAAGGAAGGCCTCTCTTTGATTCTTCTCAGTAGGACTCCACTAGAGTATCTGAAAATACAAATCAAAAGCCTAATCACAAGGAAGTGGGCAATTAATATTTTCAATGGAAACAAGTGCTAGAGTAGAGAACAATTTTATGTACTATTGCATTAGTATATATGACTCTTTATCATAATATAATTAACCTCGCTGGAAAATATATTGCTACACCCACAAATTAAAGGGAATTGCTGAGCTAATTAACTACCTAAGAATGATTCGTATATACTTTGACACGAAGCACATGCATATCGTGACAAATGGAAGGAAATGACTTGGTAATAATGTGAAACACTTTTTGCAAATAGAATTTCTTTGCTTAGCTTTAATTTATATGTGGCAGCTATCTAGGATATGGCCAAACATGGAAGCTTCAATTAATATATATCTTGGTTAATCAAAATCTATGTAGTATATCCTACTTTACATTACTTTACCACAAGCTGGAATAATCCTTTACTTGCTTGATTTAACTCATTGCTTCTTCATAGTGATAATAAAATGAATTTGCATTACATTATTCTTCAACCGTATATAGGATCATTATATATATTTGGTTACAAAATAATAATAATGTAATTGTGATTGATTATGACAAGAAAATAAGACAAACATGGAAAAAGAATATGAAGTATATATGTGCAATTAAAATATAAAAAGATGATCATGTTAGAAAAGTATTCACAACGCATAAATACAAACAACATTCTAAGTAACATCATTTCATCTTATTTTATGTTTAAAAGTACAAATAGAAGTATGTACACGTAATCATAATAAAGAGTTAAAGACAAGAGAATTGCATGATTAGCATCACTAAAGGACCACTTTTGAGAGAAAAGTATTTGAGTGGATACTTGAGTATTTGATATTTGTGTTAACTAACTTTAACCCTAAATATATCCTATTGGCACGAGAATGGAAAACCCATTATGGACATCACCAATCAGAAATAAACAACCATGATAATTTATCCTCCCTCTTTTTGACTTCTCAATGTCATTAATTCTTTATCCCCAAAATTCGCTGATTATAAGAAAATATGATAGTATTACTATTGCTTTTTTATTTTATTATATATATATATATATATATATATATATATATAAGCGAATATGATATCATTGTGATGCCAAATTTAATTGTGCATTTACATGGAAGTTTGATCACCGACCGCTTTTACTTTGCACTCAATCTTTTACTTATTAAATATGAACATTTATTTGAGTATTTCCACCCATTAATTTATTCCTTTCATTGAATGTTTGACATCCTAGCAGTCTCAATTACTCATGCGTTTTTTTGTTTAGACCAAAAAATTCTTCATCTAAAATAATCATATTTAAATCAAATAAAGTTATTATAAACGAAAAAATTCTCCCTTAATCGTTACTTTGATTCACAATATCAAACAATTGATTTTAATACGATATATTAGTATCAATTATACTTCTACTTAATACGTACTTCCAATCAGTTAGAAATTACTCTAATCAATTAGAATTAAGTCTAATTTATCACTATAAAAATATTCTAATTAAATGAGTTTTTTAAAGCAATTATTATGAAAATAATAAATTTTAATTATTTATCAACCTATAACTGAATGAAAATATAATAATAAATCTTTCCAGTGCAAATATATTTCAATTAAATTATATCATCAAAGCCATATTTTACTTTCTTTCCACACCAAAAAAATATCTTACTTTCTTTCGTTATGTCACGCTAAGCTATATCAAATCTTTTACTGCAACTTATGTACTTTACCCTGTTTTCAAGTGTTCTACAAATTATCCAATTAATTTCGGGGATTTTCATTCTGTCTATTAGTGGGCCAAACCATGCAATAATTATCAATTAAGTTTTAAGAGTTGTTTGTTGGATGTTATGATAAATTGGCAAGCAAATGTTACGCGAAGCCTATTCTCATTTATTGTCAAAGTCACTTTCACACTAAAAGGATAACACTTTCAAGCAAATGTTACACGAAACAATTTAGGACTTAAAAAATTAATCCAACAAGTTTTAAATAAAGTCTTCTAACCAAGGAATTTAGCTCAATTAATTGAGTATAATATATGAGTTATTGTAAATACATCTGTTCAATTTCTATGGATAAAAAAAATTCAAATCTTACATATAAAAAATAATATTAGAAGAATTAATCTTACCATATTGTAAATATATTCAAATTAAATGGATTTTTTCCCATAAAAAATAATTATAATTTATATAAAGAAATGTTAAATGACGATAAAATGCATTAAAGAGACTCCAACAAAAAAATTCAAATAAAACTGAAGGGGATACAAAGTCAACCCTCAAAATCAGCTATTCTTCCTAGCTATTGAACAGATTAAATGTATACAATCACAAGAATGCTTACACGAATTCAGGACATACACGCTTTGGTTGTGAGTGTGTTTTAAGGAAAAACATTTTTAAATTAAAAATATATACCAAAATATTCACAAATAATTTAAATAAAATGTAAAAATATAAATCAAAACATATATTTAAAATTAAAAAAATAAGCATAATAATAGTATAAAAGATTCAATCACTTTTAGGGGAAAAACTTAATTAGTTAATTTAATAGATGGGTTAATAAATAATCAGGGTGATAGAGTAAAAAAATGAAATATTTAAATTAAAGTTATTAAATGGATAAGAAAAGTGAAAACAAATTTTAACCCCAACTAAAAAGTTTTTTTTTTTTACGAAAACTTTTTTAAATGAATAGCCATATAATTGATGATCAACTGAATGCATGTGGAAAGGTTTTTTTAATAGGAGACACATAATTGATTATATATTTACGTGCTTTTGTAAAATAATTTATTTCTGTTAAATGATTATTAGATACTTTTCTTTTTTAGTTATGTTTCTCACTTCTATTCGGTCAAAATTAGTGTTCAGTGATGTTTAATTAAAAGAAAAATATTTAAAAAAACACTTTAACACTCAAGTAAGATCTTAACTTTAAACAATAAATAAAATAATAAATACAATTAAATTGTGATTCTTACTAGAAAATCTTAACTCTCTGCATAAACTTTTTTAGGCCTTGGACCTTTGACCTCCATGAGCATATTACCGTTTAGGTAATTTGTGTCTAAACATGACTAAGGGACCTAACCCCTCGTTATCTTTGATTAAGGTCATTTTTGTCCTATATAGAATTGAGTGATATTTCATTATCTCAATTGAATACTTATCCATTTTTGTCCCAACTAATATATATTAGAGATAGTCCAAAATCAATATATATCAGGGATCATCCAAAGAAAAAACTATTATAAAATGAAAATATATTCACTGGTTTTTACTTTACATTACATAAACTTTTACCTCATTTTTGTGATGAAGATATAGTCACTTACACCACTTAATTATTAAAACTTTCATCTATAATTTAGCTCAAACAAATAATATTAAAAATCTACTTTCATCGGCGTTCATTTCTCTTCATTTTCATTTCTTAACTTTCTAACGAAACAAACCCAGAATAATAAATAATCAGGAGTGACTTTCTCCATTTGAATTTACCATATTCCCATAATATCTGTGGCTTACCTATCATATTCACATGTATATAATACAATTTTAAAATTTTTTTTATTGAAAATATAATATAATATTTTTTTCAATAAAAAAAACTCCCAAAAATATTTTTAACTTTATTTACAAAGAGACTCAATTTCCATATTAAGAACAGTATAGTCTGTAGTCGTTGTGTTTGTCAGCCCCTTTCACTGGATTCAAGTCCAATTCAACACACTGATGCAGTTTTTTCAACTCTCTACATTCAATTTGTCATATCAATATCACGTCCACATGACTTTGTGATCGTATGAGTCTCAGATGTTTTCTTCTAATACAAAATATTTTCTATTTTACCTACCTGCTGTTAAATCACTCAGCAGGGCAAGGCCATCTAACTTCCTATTCCTATATTTGATATGATTTCAGGCATCTCTAATATTTTTTAATCTTTTGCATAACAGTGATGCTTTATTCAGTTTATTGCTTATTATCCAACAAAGAAAAAATAATTTGAAATAAATTTATTTTAAAGTACATAAATGTTAATATATCTACTTTTGAGTTATATTAAATTAAGAGTGGAATGTAGTTATAGCTAAATAAATAAAATGCATTTCCAATTTCAGATTCTAAGGATAAATACAATTATTTTGGAGTTCAGCTCTTTATTGAGTTGGACATATGCCCTAGGGTGGAGGGCACCGAGCAGAACAGATCCTTAAAGCTTAAACCCAAGTCTGTACGGCAAACGTGAAATGGGAGAAAGAAATCCAACTCTTACCTTTTTCTCAGAGGTATTACTATTTTTTTTTTAATTGTAATTTCATTAATTTTTTCACTAATTCGTATCTTTTCCTAAATATTTTCTCAAAAGCTGCTTTATTTAGTTATCCTAGTACATTGATCTAATTATTGACATGATGCTACTGACTGTATAATTCTTCTTTAATTCAACTTTAAGGAATTTAAGTATTTAACAGTGTCAGAAGTCTCAGAGCTCATATTATTTTTTAACCTAATTAAAGCCAAAGCGCGATGTAATGTAAGAAGTCTCTGAAAATTAATTTAATTTGTGAAGCTTAATTATGATTAATGTTTTGAACATTTTTAATTAGACTGACTTTACATAGTTAGTTATCCCCTAAACAAATCATTTAATTTGCCGTCGTTTTCAATAAAGAATCAAATTTCGGAGGAATCCCCAGATATGTCGACGATTGCCTGACAATTTTGTTAAATCGTACACTTTATTTAATAAAGAGATTAAAAAAAGGACTGTTTTACAAGGTTTTAGTGATGCTGAAGTTTCAGATATGATAATTGCAGTGAATGACATTTCAGATTTTGAATCACATTTTAGCAGGTGAACTCAAATTTTTAATAATTTTTTCATCAATTACATCTCAGTACACAGAAGGATTTTTTTTTTTACAAGTTATACTTAGCTTCTTAGATATTAATTACTTGGAAAATCTTACTTAAAATGATTTCTCTAGGCGTATAAAATCTTGACCTGCATTACGTGAAAATTACTTTTATTGCTTTAAAATAAATTTAAAGCTCTTTGAGGAATTTTTTTTAAAAAATAAATCATTAGTATAAAATCTTTAAGCATTCATACGTGCCGTTTTAGCTTAATCAGGACTCTTAACTTCGAGTCCAGTTTACATTACATTAAGCACCTTGAAGAAAAATTTAAACCTTCATAATAAGTGCATATTTAGAAATAAGATTAAAAAAAGTATCCTTTGAGAAAAAAATATTTTTACAAAAAGATTAAAATCCTGACATTTTTTTTTATTTTATTTTTATCCGTTTAATTACATTAAAATGTGTGAGGTAAGAATTTCAACTAGAACCAAACATATACTAAATCTTATAAAACTACTTGTGATACATATATGCTAGACCGAAGAAAGATTGTACGTAAATTTTATTAAAAAAAAAAAAAAGAATACGTTCCCAAAGAGATTAGAATTTCTGGATTAGGACAAGCAAATTGAGTGGAAGACCATAAGAAATGGAAATCTACAATCATCACTTATTTAAAAACCAAACAGTTAAATATTAGTAGTTTTTCTTCCCCTGGTTTGAATATGTTCCCAGTCAAAAACCCATCTTCAAGTTTTCACACAGTGTTTTCTGTCGGGCAGAAAACCAAATTCTCTCTCTCTCTCTCTCTCTCTCTCTCTCTCCTCCTGTTTCTCTCTCTCTCCTCCTGTTTCTCTCTCCATGTCTCCAAAATTTGCCCGTCTAGTTCTCACCACATGTCACTTTCCGAGTTTTCTTTTCTTTACAGAAGAAGAAGCAAACTGAACATTAACCCACTGAAACACCACCTGTTCCCACTATTACAAGATAAGACTAACACAACACTGCTACTACTAAATACCAACACCAACAACGTTAATAGTATTCATTCAACAATACACACACCGCCACATGCTCACATACCATTTCCTATTCCCTCCCCCATCACAAACAACAAGAACAATGAATGAAGAATAACAACAGAGAGAGAGAGAGAGAGAGAGAGAGAGAGAGTTACAATTCAGATTAAATAAATTGAGAGAAAGAATAGAAAAAAGGTTGGCAGCATAAGCGTGAGCTCAGTAAAAGCCAGGTAGAGATAATAATAAAGGAAGGGTGGTGGGAAGGTTTTTTAACTCAAAATAAAGCTAAGGAATTTCAGTTTTTGAGTTTTTGCAATGTCACAGAATTCTGAGGAGATAAAGACACTTGAGCAGTGGAGATGGTCTGAAATGCAGGGTATTGAGCTTGTGTCTTCTTCTGCTCCTGTTTCTAACTCACATGAATCCAACCCAGCATTGGAAGAGAAAAGAGAAGAAAGGGTAACAATGGAGGAGGCTTCTTCAGTGGCCAAGAAAGAGGAAGGTGTTCCTAATGGTGTTGGTGGGGAGAAGAAGAAGGGTGAGAGTGTTGCTTCTGTTGGGTTTGGTGAGCTTTTCAGATTTGCGGATGGGTTGGATTACATTCTAATGGCAATTGGAACGGTTGGAGCATTTGTACATGGCTGTTCCCTGCCACTTTTTCTTCGTTTCTTTGCTGATCTTGTGAATTCCTTTGGTTCCAATGCGAATGACTTGGACAAGATGACTCAGGAAGTGGTGAAGGTAATGATATTATTATCATTACAATAACATACTGACACCACAGTTCAGAGTTTGATATTGGTTTTGAGAATTAGAATTGTTTGTGGTTTCTGTGTTTGCAGTATGCGTTTTACTTCTTGGTGGTGGGGGCTGCCATATGGGCATCCTCATGGGCAGGTAAATTTCACTCTGAATTTCAAAATTTCATTCTAAATTTGGAATTTTGTTTTTGGAAATTTTTGGAGGGTGTGAATGTGGAAAGAGGTTAATCTGGTTTTTGTTGTTGTTGCAGAGATTTCGTGTTGGATGTGGACAGGTGAGCGGCAATCAACGAGGATGAGGATCAGGTATCTTGAAGCAGCGTTGGACCAGGACATTCAATTCTTTGACACCGAGGTTCGAACATCCGATATTGTTTTTGCCATCAACATTGATGCTGTTATGGTACAAGATGCCATTAGCGAGAAGGTGAAGCTCAAAAACACGAGCCTTTGTTGTTTTTTGCATTAGAATAATTTCTCGAATTTATGTAGTTTCATTTAAGAGACTGACCTCTCCCAATAATCGAGTCCCTGATCACATGCTTAAGAGACATGTTTATCAGTTAGCGATATCGTGCTATGTTGGTACTTGGTATGGTTACTTGTTATTGTTTAATATCATTACTGATTCTGGTTTCTTTGTGTGCAGTTGGGTAATTTCATTCACTACATGGCTACATTTGTTTCTGGCTTTGTTGTGGGTTTCACTGCGGTTTGGCAATTGGCACTGGTTACCCTTGCTGTGGTTCCTATAATAGCAGTAATTGGAGGCATTCACACCACCACCTTGGCCAAGCTATCTAGTAAAAGCCAAGAAGCTCTTTCTCAAGCTGGTAACATTGTAGAACAGGTGAGACTAAAGGGACCCCTTTGTGATCATTATGTTGGTTTGTATGTTTTTTGCATCTGGGTGGTTCTGATTTTGGACTAAATTTGCAGACTGTTGTTCAAATTCGAGTGGTGTTGGCGTTTGTTGGGGAGGCTAGAGCACTACAGGGTTATTCATCTGCATTGAGGATTGCACAGATGATTGGGTACAGGACTGGATTTGCAAAGGGAATGGGCTTAGGGGCCACTTACTTTGTTGTTTTCTGTTGCTATGCTCTTTTGCTTTGGTATGGAGGCTATTTAGTTCGGCACCACTACACCAATGGAGGACTTGCCATTGCCACCATGTTTTCTGTTATGATTGGTGGATTGTAAGTACTGTTTCTGCTGAATCTTCATTTTCATGTTTTAGGAAACCTTAGTGGTTAAACTGCTTAGCCTTTGTGAATTGTGATTGAGACTTTCATCCACACGTGGCTTCAGGCCAGAAGCCGACCTCACCTAGTGGGTAAGACTTTGTTTTTGTTTGTTATTGTAGGGCTTTAGGCCAGTCTGCACCCAGCATGGCAGCATTTACAAAGGCAAGAGTTGCTGCTGCAAAGATTTTTCGTGTGATTGATCACAAGCCGGTTATAGACAGAAATAGTGAATCAGGTTTGGAGTTAGAGAGTGTTACAGGACTAGTAGAGCTGAGAAATGTGGACTTTTCATACCCCTCAAGGCCAGAGGCTCTGATCCTTAGCAATTTCTCCTTGAATGTGCCTGCTGGCAAGACCATTGCTTTGGTTGGAAGCAGTGGCTCAGGCAAAAGCACAGTTGTTTCCCTCATTGAGAGATTCTATGATCCTTCTTCTGGTAAAACTGCGAACTCATTCAGCTGTCTTTGAAAACCAACTAGATTAATTAGACATTGAACTTGTTTATTGAGAGTTTGAAATTGAAAATATGGTAGTTACTAGTTAGTGATCTGATCATGTGATTAGTGTTACTAATTTAACTGTTTTGCAGGACAAGTGTTGCTAGATGGGAATGATGTTAAGTCATTGAAGCTTAGATGGTTGAGACAGCAAATAGGACTAGTGAGTCAAGAGCCAGCTTTGTTTGCTACCACAATCCGAGAAAACATACTCTTGGGTAGGCCTGATGCAAACCAGGTTGAGATTGAAGAAGCTGCAAGAGTGGCTAATGCTCACTCCTTCATCATCAAACTTCCCGAAGGTTATGAAACTCAGGTTAGTCGACTTAAGCTAATGTTGCTTTGTGAAATTGGTCCAGTGAAAAATGCATATTTTGTGATTGTGGTTGATCATCAACGACCCTAATGGTCCTGTAAAATCAATCACATCAAGCATGCCTTGTTTCCATCATTGCAATTTGCAAGCCACTTTGTATAAAATAATATATAATAGTATAATATTATATAGGTTAAATGGTAAAATTGGAAAGCAGAAATATAGAGATGTGTTCACATAATTATTACAGTAGGTAACTAACTTTTCATAGAAAGAAGATAATAATGAATTTATGACAGTTAAGCTACGTACAAGAAGAGAGGAGCAAAGCCTTATCATAGTATACGGATCTTGACTTTAGCATAAATCAATGTTAAATTAAAATATATGCTAAATAAAAAAAATGGTAAGTTGAAGTGCTGAAATAGACACGATGTGTCACGTAATTATTATAGTAGGTAACTAAACATTTATTTAGAAAGAGGATAATGTCTCTAGACTTTATTGCAGTTGTTTAAGGTACAAGAGTAAAGTAGCTTATCATAGTAAAATGTGAAACCCACAAGTATACGGATCTTGATCAGGTTTCTTGTTTGGTTGGACAATTTGGGAGTCTATAATTGCAACCTCTAAATTATTTTAGTTAGGACAGATTTATTTGGTCAACAAGCAAACGCAATTATTTTTAAATGGAGTTTCTAAGAGTCAAAGCCTAGAAAGTGATTGGTCATACAATGCATTTTTAAAAGATTCAGAAGGTAACATGGTTTGGTCAACAATGCATGTGCGGGAATACAGAGGAATTGGATATCTATTATTACTTATTAATTAAAGAGAATAACTACCAGAACATGGAAACAAAAAATGAAGACTGATATTAAACTCATTGTATAAATTAAACAAATAAATACTGTGTTGACGTTTGCATTATCTAATGCATACACAATGAGAAGCTCGCCAATTTGTCAATGAATTATTTTTAATGAGAATTTCAATTTATTCTCTTATTATTGTAAACAGATATATATTATGTAAAGAGGATCTAACTGGTTGAACACTGTGAGTTATTGTAAACTCCTGAAACTTCGATTCTTACATATAAAAAAACAGAAATATATTATTAATACAATTCTTACTGATCGGTAAATTCTTTTACATGGGTGCTAAAACTTACAGAAGGAACCACATAATAATATGATAATTCATAAATTACTGACAGAAACTGCTGATAGATTTAACAGAAAATCTAGTACCGGAATGTCTATAAGATTCTTAGAAAATAACAGTTGTTGAACTAGTATGTGGTAAAAAAATGCAAATTATTTGAAATTACAGGTAGGGGAGAGAGGGCTGCAACTTTCAGGAGGACAAAAGCAGAGAATAGCAATCGCAAGGGCAATGCTGAAAAACCCAGCAATTCTTCTCCTAGATGAGGCAACAAGTGCATTGGACTCGGAGTCAGAAAAGCTGGTTCAGGAGGCCCTTGATCGGTTCATGATTGGTAGAACAACTCTTGTAATTGCTCATCGACTCTCCACAATTCGCAAAGCTGACCTTGTGGCTGTGCTTCAGCAAGGAAGTGTTACTGAAATTGGAACTCATGATGAGCTCTTTGCTAAAGGAGAAAATGGAGTCTATGCTAAGCTTATCCGGATGCAGGAGATGGCACATGAAACTTCTATGAATAATGCAAGAAAGAGTAGTGCAAGGTAGCTTTCATCAATATTGAATTGAACATTGGCATTCTTTTAAATACTCATATACTATATGCCTTAAAATGAGGATGTGTTCATTTGCAGGCCTTCAAGTGCCAGAAACTCTGTAAGCTCACCCATAATTACGCGGAATTCTTCTTATGGCCGATCACCGTACTCAAGGAGACTATCTGACTTCTCTACATCTGATTTTAGCCTGTCCCTTGATGCATCACATCCAAATTACAGGCTTGAAAAGCTTGCCTTCAAAGATCAAGCTAGTTCCTTCTGGCGACTCGCAAAAATGAACTCTCCTGAATGGCTTTATGCCTTAATTGGTTCTATAGGATCTGTTGTTTGTGGATCCCTAAGTGCATTCTTTGCTTATGTTCTTAGTGCTGTCCTCAGTGTCTATTACAATCCAAACCACAGACACATGATCAGAGAAATTGAAAAGTACTGCTACTTGTTGATTGGACTATCATCAGCTGCACTCCTCTTCAACACATTGCAGCACTCCTTCTGGGATATTGTCGGTGAAAATCTTACAAAACGAGTGAGGGAGAAAATGTTGACTGCAGTGCTTAAAAATGAAATGGCATGGTTTGATCAGGAGGAAAATGAGAGTGCTAGGATTGCAACAAGGCTATCTCTTGATGCCAACAATGTCAGATCAGCCATTGGAGATAGGATTTCAGTAATTGTGCAGAACACTGCACTTATGCTAGTTGCCTGCACTGCAGGGTTTGTACTACAATGGCGCCTTGCCCTTGTACTAGTAGCCATCTTCCCTGTTGTTGTTGCAGCCACAGTTTTGCAGGTTTTCTTTCTCACATTTGTTTCTAGCATGCTTAGTGATCCAATTATGTATTAGCAACTTATTATTTCCACAAAACTTTTTACAGAAAATGTTCATGACTGGTTTCTCTGGTGACTTGGAAGCTGCTCATGCCAAGGCCACACAACTAGCAGGAGAGGCTATAGCCAATGTAAGGACAGTTGCTGCTTTCAATTCAGAAAAGAAAATTGTTGGCCTTTTCACTTCCAACCTTGAAACTCCACTGCGGCGCTGCTTTTGGAAGGGACAAATTTCTGGAAGTGGATATGGGATAGCTCAGTTTGCACTCTATGCTTCCTATGCACTTGGTCTTTGGTATGCTTCTTGGCTTGTGAAGCATGGTATATCTGATTTCTCTAACACAATCCGAGTTTTTATGGTACTCATGGTCTCAGCTAATGGTGCTGCTGAAACTTTAACCCTGGCTCCTGACTTCATCAAGGGTGGTCGCGCCATGAGATCAGTCTTTGATCTTCTTGACCGAATAACTGAGATTGAGCCAGATGATCCAGATGCTACCCCTGTCCCTGATTGCCTTCGTGGTGAAGTAGAACTTAAGCATGTTGATTTCTCTTATCCAACTAGACCAGATATGTCAGTTTTTCGCGACCTTAGTCTTCGTGCTAGGGCAGGCAAAACTCTTGCCCTTGTAGGGCCTAGTGGCTGTGGTAAGAGTTCAGTCATTGCACTTATACAAAGGTTCTATGATCCAACATCCGGCCGGGTCATGATTGATGGAAAGGACATAAGGAAATACAATCTCAAATCTCTTAGAAGGCACATTGCTGTGGTACCTCAGGAGCCATGCCTATTCGCTACTTCTATTTATGAGAACATTGCTTACGGACATGACTCAGCTTCTGAAGTTGAGATCATAGAGGCTGCAACTCTTGCCAATGCTCACAAGTTCATATCTTCTCTGCCTGATGGGTACAAGACATTTGTTGGTGAGAGGGGAGTTCAACTATCTGGAGGACAAAAGCAAAGAATAGCAATTGCAAGAGCTTTTGTGAGGAAGGCAGAACTTATGCTTCTTGATGAGGCAACAAGTGCACTTGATGCTGAATCTGAGAGGTCTGTTCAGGAGGCGTTAGACCGTGCCTGCTCGGGAAAAACTACTATCATTGTTGCACACAGGCTATCAACTATTAGGAATGCTAATCTCATTGCAGTGATTGATGATGGGAAGGTGGCAGAGCAAGGCTCCCATTCACAGTTGTTAAAAAATCACCCTGATGGGATCTATGCACGCATGATTCAATTACAAAGGTTCACAAATAACCAAGTCATTGGGGTGGCCTCAGGTTCAAGTTCTTCTGCAAAGTCAAAAGATGATGAAAGAGAAGGCTAACAGCTAGCTACGCAAAAGAAAAAACAAGGAGTAATATCCCATATACCAATTGTTGGCATTTTGTTTTGACCATAGTATAGTTTGTGTATCTTCCTTCAACTCCTCCCATTTTAGAATGTATCTTGTCTTAATGAATCTTATTGAGGAAGAATACATCAATGAGATTGAAACAGATAAATAGAAGTCCATATTTATGAATTTACATGGCCTCCGTTTTGCATCTTTGTTCCCTTTGTTTTAAAGCATATGCAACTGCAATAAACACTGTCATTAGGCCCGTCACGGATAGATCATTGTCTGTAGCTAGGCTCTCATCAAAAGGGTTCGAATTATTGAAGAACTCTATCAATGAAATTGAAGCTCTTTACAAAAGAGGCTTTTATATGATTTAATTTTGATTTAATTTCAATATATATATATATATATATATATATATTGAAAAGCCTCATATAATTATAAATTATCTCACTAAGTGTTAGCTTTTTAAATAATAGTTATTGTTGAAGGTATTTCAACTAGAGAGAATATGTTAGTACTGGAGCAGAAAAATATTGAATTATGCTATTTGTGGCAAATATAAAATATCTCTTGGTAAGAGGCTTCTAAGGCTGTGTTTCGGAATCCATTTGAAATGCTACAATCAGACAAATTTGAAAATGAATTGAAAAAAATATACAGGGGTTATTATAAAAATAAATGTTATATATAAGCTCGATATATCAAAACCCTGTATTCTTAAAAGACTTCATAATTACAAAATAAATCTGTCATTAATAGTTCCTTTAGTAGTCAGTATGTTACAGATGCCAAGTTAGTGTGTATTTGGTTAACTAGTAGAATGGGGCAAATTGACATTCAACATCAATGACACAAGTTTTTCCTTTTCCGTTTACTATCATGGAAAATATGAAGGTGCGTGGATGTTACAAAGTGGGTGATGTAATGTATGGATTTGTAAGGTGTTGAGGTCGGACCCCGGACAAGTTGGACATTAGATTTGTAAGGTGTCGAGGTCGTATCCCGAACAAGTCGGACCTTGGATTTGTAAGGTGCCGAGGTTGGATCTTGGATTTGTAAGGTGTTGAAGTCGTACCCCGGATAAGTCGGACCTTGGATTTGTAAGGTGTCGAGATCGTACCCCGGACAAGTCGGACCTTGAATTTGTAAGGTGTTGATGACGGACCCCGAACAAGGTCGAACCTTGGATTTATGCCAAAAGAAGATCTTGGGCTTTATATTAATATAATGACCAAACCAACTCTGACTCACGGTGTCATTGGCGCGTGACACGCGCCAGAGTCATTTAAATAACCCATTTCTCAACGTTTCTACACAAAAACACCATCATCTTCTTCCTTTCTCCGTTTTCTCCATTTCCAAGCGAGAAAACTTCATAACCACTCACCTTTAACCAAAACCCTTTGCATGCAACAGGAAAGTTGAAAGGAACCATCCAATAGCTAGATTCTAACCTCAGTTCTTTCTGAAAACCATCAGACGAAGATATCATTTTCTCCAAGACCTCAGAGTTTCGATTTTGAGGGGAAGAAGACATTTTTAAGGACATTCAAGCTTAGAGAAGCCATCTTATAGCCTTCTTGGATGTTGGTAGAGATAAGACACACAAGTTTTTATTGATTATTAAAAATTTGTTTTTGAGATGAATAATAACCCATTTGAGTTAGAGCTGGAACTAGGCTTGGATCTTATGGGAAAATAATAGAGTTTCTTTAATGCAACGGTTGATAACCGTTATTGATTATTTGCATGCAATAGTTGATAACTGTTATTGATTTATTGCATGTCTTTTGTAGAGCGTGATACAAAGGATATTGGTGGTTGTGACCACGAGGACGGGAGAGCCGTGTAGCACTTAGAGCAGACAAGCTCTTTGTTCTTGGGAGTTTTTCCCTTGAATATGTTCCACCATAGTCCGAGAGAGTGATGATTATTGTATGTCATGATGCATGTGGTATTGAAATTGTGTGTTACTGCTTTTTAAATGAGAACATGTATATGATATATACTGTGATGATATGTTGTATGATTGATGAGATTCTCTGGCCAGTAAAATAGACTAAATATGGACTTTCTTTGGAGCCAGAGTTGCATGGAACAACTCCATGTGGTTAATTGATATAAAAACCTGAGAGAATGTGTCCTTAAGTGGATAATATTTTCTTGGAAGTACCATATACGTCTGAGTAAAGTCCTGAGAGAATGTGCCCTTAAGTGGATGATCTTTCTCAGGTAATGTCTGCGTAAATTCCTGAGAGAATGTGCCCTTAAGTGGATAATCTTTCTCAGACGATGTTATATATATATATATATATATATATATATATGTTATATCTGTGTTGCATTTTCGAAATTGGTAGCGCCCAACGGAATGACACCTGTGTTATAATATACATGTGATATATTTTATGAGAGCCATTGTGGCTAGATTATGTGATGCTAATTTTGATGCTATATGTCGTGGAAGTAAACCAGGAGGAGGAGAGGCCTCCAAGAACTTGAGTTTACTGAGATTATATCTCACCCCGTTTGGGGATTTAATTTTGCAAGTGATACGTAGCGAGCAGATGGTGGATTTCAGGGCAAGAGGCCCGAGTAGGGATATGGTTCTGTGTGAGCCTTAGACATATATTATTTTGAGAGCATATTGACTCATTGTTTTGTTATGCTTATCTATTTTGTATCCCTGAGGGGAAGATACACTGTTGATATACATTGTGTATATCTTGAGGTCTTAATGTATATAAAGGGAAGAAGGTATCTGATATCTTATTTTGTATTGCCATTGTTAAGTTACATTTACTGAGATATATGTATATGACTTATTTAGTCCTCTGGATGCATGATGCGAGTGTTTACTATACATAATGCAAAGATGGTATTGTTGTTAACGTATGATGACGTCATTTTAGTAATTGCTTTCGAATTAATTATCTTTAATTAATTGCTGCGCTTAACGACCATAATTGAATGTTAATGAACCGGATACATATGAGACGTGACATGTGACTAATTAATAAGTTTATTAGGGTAATAAACATTAATGTCAAGTACAATGTATATACATTTCTCTACGCAAATTTATAATTTTTCACATTAAACCAACAATGACTGGAATGCAACTAGATTTTGGGTGAGGCAGTAAAAAATCATATTAATTTTTGTCACTTTCCTACACTAATGATGGTGGTGGCCGTGAATTAAGATCATATATGGAGCTGACATTGTTGCCCCTAGAGACTCTTTCGTAACATGTTGCAATCAAATACTTATCCTATCATATAAGGCAGTTATAACTCTTCTGGTCCTAAGATCTCAACCGAGTGCATGTGCATATGCAGCTTGTGGCTTATAGGGAAACGAGCATTATTGAGTTCAAAATCATATGATTGTGTGCATGACTTGAAGATATATAACAACTGGAAATTCGGACAAAGGATCTAATGTGGGACGAGTTTGTGGACAAGCATGGGACATAAAAGAAGGAGAGGATGATGAGAAAATGACACAAGAAAAAAGGACTGTGCTTTGCTGCTTAAGTAGGTGCTATCCGTTATGGGGACCAAACAGAAGAAAAAGAATGATTCAACAATTAAATAGTGTGGCAAAGGAGGTTCACAAAAGTCTCTTTCCGTACCCACCATGCCTTGATGGATGGGAGCAAAGAAAATACTTGTGTGTGCCCTTGCTTTTGTGTGAAGAAACAAAGGGAGCATGAATGTTATTAGAGATTGCATTAATTTGAATGTTATTTAGGAACTGATCTTGGACAAATATTTGTAGAACTTAAATGCACAAGGTAATAGAATTGGCATGTATGCAAACCCTGCTCATCTATTAAGGGTATGTTTATTCAACGTAACTGGCTTTCATCTCTATGAGATAAAATACTTGCTTCTCAATTTAATGCATTGAAATGTGTATTTTTCCGTTTGACAAGCTTCTAACTACAATCCAAACACATACTATAAGAACTAGAAAATATTAGTGGAAATATCACGACCTGTAAAACACTCTACTTGCCACCAAAAAGTAGAAAAAATTGAATTGAGAACAGTAATTTCAGTAATAATTAATAAATACTTATAAAAGAGCATAACTCGTCAGATCATCTGGTTGAAGATGCTCAATTTTTGTTTATGTAGTTAAGTAGCATAATAAAAATTTGCAAGTATTTGGGTCAATTGTAATCAAACTCCCAGAAAGTCTTGTGTTTATTTCCTGTGTGCTTTTCTTTAAATTACAATTCATCTGTCAAATAAGTCTATTATTGCTGAGTGAATTTCTAGTTGTTGATAACAGATATACTTTCATATAGTCACTTAAAAATCTTCTCCAAATGGAAACTTCCATTTCTGATTACTAGTGCTTAGTTTAAATATTTACTTGGTCCGCATGTTTGGACGACGTACCATGTTTGAGATTTTAATACTCAAATTGTGATGGATTAGTGACGGGAAGAACCAAGCCTCAATGTTACAACGTTAAAAAATTGTCAAAAAATATATAGACTAGATTTCGCCTGAAATTAAGGTTGAGACATTTAGCTCATGCTGTTTGTGAACTCGGTATGGTAATTTAACAACAAATTAATATTGGGACATCAACATTTACTATGGCCCTGCCATGTTACAAGAATCAATATCATAATCATATTTCAGCCAACAAGATACAAACCTCAATGCTATCTAGCAGAAGTGGAGCACAAACTTCTTTATAATCCATTAAGGTGATTTATGGTTTTTTGTTCCATGCCATTAGGTGAAGACATGGAGTTTACATGCCTAGAATTTTTGTAGGCCTATTTATGTCTTAGTGTGTCATGTATAGGCCTTTCAAGGTTAAGGTTGTTGCTTTCTGTACTTTTTTCCGACTTTTTTTTTTTTATCTTTTGGATTGGTCATTAGTGTATTTTGGAATGTAATTCTACATTCTGGATTGATTATTCCGGAAGGCAAAAATGGTCTGCAACAAACAACTGAGAAGTGCAGGAAGCAATAGCCCAAGGTTAAACAAGCCGTCCATTCTTCAAACGCATCACCAACCGTCTATGTTAGTCTCACACTAGTTTTCGCTATTCTTACATCCCAACTATTTTTTAATTAACAAAAATATCATTGTTAGAAGCACATTTATGTTATGATCAATATACAAAGATTTATTTTTATTGTGTATTATGAATTCATACACAACGGTTATGTTTGGGACTTTGTGACGAGAAGAAATTAAGAATAAGCAATTGTCTTGTTTTGTTTAATAAAAATTTAAATAAACAAAATTAAATATCAACAACAACAACCATAATTATTGAATAACATAATGCATAATAAAAAAAATTATACACTGATGGTGTAAATTTGTTTACATATTCATTTAATCATAACTTATCATATATAATATATTTATTGACTTTTAAAATAATTATTTTAAAATAATTTAAATAATAATTTATAATTAAATGTCAATATAAAATAATTTTACACTGTTAATACATAAACATTAAACTAAAAAAAATATATCATCGCTATATTCTATTATATCTTATCTTATAATTATATTGAAAACGATACCAAATTTATGAGTATTTTTCAAAAAGTAAAATCGACTATTTTCAAAATTCATGTAAAACATGATGGATTTAAATAAGTTAGACATTTTTCAAAACTAACATTCTAAATTTTCCTGTACCTTTTTGACAGTAAATCTCTGAATTCTTCTTTCAAGATTTTATTTACCCTCTTAAGAACATATG
This sequence comes from Glycine tomentella, assembly GCA_007407185.1. Lineage (NCBI taxonomy): Eukaryota > Viridiplantae > Streptophyta > Magnoliopsida > Fabales > Fabaceae > Glycine > Glycine tomentella. Next base: position 132,587 of record PYAF01005253.1, on the reverse strand, counting down.
ATAATTTTAACATCACAATCATAAAAACTGATTATTTCATTAAATTTTTTGGGTAAAATAATAGTTTTAATTTTTTCTCTCATGCAGTAATACTTCATGATTGAAGAAGAGTTCCCAGCTTCAAAAATCTCCTGTCATTAATAATGTTCGGGTGAATTAAAACAAAAAAGAGAGAAATTGAATAAGATGAATTAATTAAATAATATAATTGTAAATGTAAAAAAAACCGATAAAAAATCAATGTAAAAATAAATAAACAGGACTCAAATCCTAAAAAAAAACGCTTCAAGTCTTCAACGTTATTCTTTATTTTCCCTTTTTTTTTAGCGCCAAGTCTCAAAACCCCAAACTCTGCTTCACTAACATTAGGGTTTTGCTTCTTCGCTGCTGCGATTTTGTTGGAAGAAAATGGGAACCGGTTCGACCTTGGCCGGGAAAGAAGTTCCAATCGTCGGAAGCGACGCCGTTCGCTGGATCAATTTCTCCGTTCCGTCTTCCTCCAACATTACCGCCGTCGACAGCGGCGCCGCCCTTCCTACCACCGACGACCGCGCCTCCTGCTTTGTCATCGGAGATCCTCCTACTTATCTAATCTGGTTCACTTCCTCTCTCTCTTCCTCTATTCAATTTCAATTTTCGCGTTCCAAAAACTCACCGTTTTGCAAACTGCAGGAGAATTCACAAAGCTCAACCTCAGTCTCTCGAGTTGCTCGAACTCGCCGCTTCGAAAGAGTTTCCACGCGTGGGACTCAGATTCACTTTCCCCGACGCGCTTTGCCCCTTCGCTTTCATCGGCAAAAATGAGGTTACTTTCTTCTTCACCACGGTTTTTGTATAGGCAAATGTTAGTTGTTAATTCTTAGAGGGGGAATCGAACCCACGACCTTTCTCTCCCTCCAACCTTATAACTCCTTCGCAATGTTAGTTGTTAGTTGTAAATGAGGTTACTTTCTTCTTCACTACTGTTGATTACGGATTTTTTTTCGCATTCGCAATTCATTTGGTTTTTTGTTTTTGTTTGGTTGATGCAGATTTCTGGTGCTTCTAGATTCCCTTACTTGCTTTACGTGTTGACTGTGTCTGGCGTGGCTTACCTATTGAAAATTCGAAATGTTTCTGCTTATACGTCCGTTTCTATTTTCCCCGTGGATGAACTTTTGGAGGTTAATGTGCGTGATTACATTCCCAATCATGCCGCTGCAATAACCGCCATGACGGCAACCGTTGGAGGTCTTGTTGTTGGCACGAGTGATGGTTCTGTTTTCTGTTTACAGCTTGGTGTAGTGGACCCTAGTGCTCCTGGTATGGTTAACTTGGCCATTTTCTGTCTTGTCACGTGTTTCCTCTTGCCCCTGTTTCCTATTGTTGTAAATTTTAGTTGTATTATTTGTATGGTCAACGGGTACTTAAGATTGTATTCAAACTGCACCCATAGATTGATGTAGGCTGGTTTTGTGGGTTGTTTTGATGGTGGACTAGAAAATAGGGATGAGTTCAGGTGTAAAGCAACACAAGTTCGCCTTTGACTGTGTTGAATTTCTCCTCTTGTTTCATTATGTATATTTTACCATTTTTCAATGGTTTGTTATGAATTTGGTTTTTTTATCTAAGGTTTCATGCATGAGCTGAGAGATGAAGCTGGAATCAGTCGCTTGTGGGGTTTAATATCACGGTATTTTCTTTTAAAATTCTCATACCTGATAAGCACGCTTTGATATCTTCAATTTTCGAATTTTTATTGTCTCTTTCTCAGATTGAACCTCCCTCTGATATGAATTATAAGACATTCCATTGAATTATAGGGGGAGAATGGTGGGTACTGTACAAGAGTTGGTAATTTTGGAGTTGCACGAGAAAAAGTTTGTGTTTGTGCTTCATTTGGATGGGACGTTACGGATTTGGGATGTTGCATCTCGTAGCAGGGTTTTTAGTAATAACATGGGGACTATGACAATGGCAGGTATTGTCTACCTCTCAGGTTTAATTCCATACTATATTTTTTTATATTTCTCCTTTACCACGCTGGCCTTCACAAACATTAAAGTATTTTTGCAATGTTCATGTTTATGTGAATGGTGATAAATAAGGAAACTTGCCAGTGGATTTTTATATTCTTTTATATTGTGTTATGCTTGCTCCATTACTATGAAGGCAACCATAAACATTGAAAAGGACTGTTAATTTTGATTTCTGCAGTGTTCTTGGTTATATGAATGGGATAAATAAAGAAACTTGACTGTGGATTTTACATGGAGGTTTCAGGATTCGATGATTTGACTCAAAGGTTTATGAAATTTAGGGAAACTGTATGCACTGCAATGTATTAGGTTTTGGCATTTTGGAGATGATATTGGGGTGTTCAGGGCCAAGCACTGGCTGGCTTTGATGTTATTCCAGTGTTCTGGGAGACCTTTTATTTTAGTGTCTAGAAGTTGAATTGGGTTTCTTGTAAGTGCATCTTATATGAATGTAAAAGGTTTCTGTTGTGTGTATCTGAAAGAAATGGTGAAATGAACTAATACAGGAAGCAAAGCCCACTCCTTTTAAGTCTTATTTATGGGGATTCGGAATGTGCTACTAGGTTAGTCCAACAGGATGGGACTGGGCCTGTGCGGGTTGAATACCCAAAGCCTTGCAAAGTTTATATCAGAAGAAAGAAGAGATTCTGGGCGTTAGTTATGCATTTAGATAGGGAGTTAAGTGAGTAGGTTGTATGTATGACGTGTCAGAAGTTTAGGGGAATGGGATGTGTTAATTAGAAGATTATTGAGTTTGAGAGAGTTGCTATCTGTGAGGGACTTTGTCCTGTGTTCTTCCTTTGCTATTTGATCTCTATTGTATCCGTTTTCTGGTCTAATCCAGAAAATAAAAGCCTTAAATATGTTTTAAGTTCCTGCAAATAAAGAGGTTTTATTTTATTTTATTTTATTTTTGTCCTTGTATTTTTTTTTTTTTTACCTTTTTAATCCCATCATTGTTTGTCATCACCTGTTTTGCTCCTCATTATAATGTCAGGTCAAAACTAGCTTATGCAGTAGTTAGGTCACACCATCTCAATGTTGTCAAACTCGAGGATCGGAAGGGGGGGTAAAAGATCGTAACTCGAGGATCGTAACTCGGATCATAAGAGTTACGTGTATATGTAAAATTATATTTATACACATGCATATACATAAAAAATAACATAGACAAGAAAAACAACTTATAACTCATAATAAATCATAAAGATTAAAATCCAAAACATAACACAACTCAAAATAAGTTCACAAGTCATAACATAAACTCATAATAAGTTCATAATTACTTAATACAATCACACTAGTCTAGGAGATCATTCAAATTAAAATCAGGATAGTCATTCTCCATATGATCTTCATCCTCATTAATTGCATCTCCTCCACCTGCATCATCAACAATTGGAGGAACCTCCAAATCATCTATGGGTTCACCACCACCACTAGCATTTTCTCCCGCCTGAACTAAAATGTGTTCATCTAAAGCATCTGAATCTGCGTCATTGTCCTCCACAATCCATTCATCATCAGAAGAAAGATCATAAATGTTATAAACCTTCCCTTTTCTAACTTTCTTCTTCTTGTTCAATCTTGTATTAGCCATGACAAACACCACATCATTCATGGTCTTTTGGTGTAAACAATTTCTCTTCTTGGTGTGAACCTAAATAATTATAAAATCCATTAACAAATAATAGGTACTAAGTATAGGTAAATAATTATAAAATGAATTTCATAAATTCAAATTCTTACTCTCTCAAAGGCACTCCAGTTACGCTCACAACTGGATGAACTACATGTCAAATTCAATACTCGAATAGCAAATCTTTGCAATTCTGGATGTTCACCACCATAGGACTCCCACCATTGTGCTGGAGTTTTTGTTTGAAGTGCACGTTGAGCTATTAGACTACCAAAAAACTTATATTTGCTTTTGAAATCCTCAATTTGAGCATCAATCATAGATATCTCATCAATGTCTCACACCATCCTATCTAAACAGTCATACATTCCACGCTTCACTTCATAATCAACTTTAAATTGAGGATTATAGTGCAACATAGGGTTAAGATAGTAACCTGCAGCATGCAAAGGCCGATGCAATTGCCTATCCCATCTTTCATCAATGATTTCCCAAAGGGGAGTGTAACTAAGAATGGTAAAAAAATAAATAAATTTTCAAACAAAGTCTATAATAATATAAATTAAAAATTCGAACAAGTGGAAGATAATTAATTAATTACCTCTTAGTAACCCCATTGAAGGGACTTTGTATCTTCTCTTTGGCACTGTCCATTTCTTCATAAATGAAGCCCATGGCTGGCTTTTCATCTGAATCCACCATGCACAACACCTTAATTAGGGGAAAAGCACCCCTCATGCAATGCAAGACATTATTCCAAAATCCCTTATCAATAATCAAATTTTCCACGAGCACCCCATCCCTAGCCTTTACAAATTGACTAAATTGCCACTCTTTCGATGTGAACATCCTAATAAGTGATCCCTTATTCTTATGCAAACATCCCAAAGTCAAATAAGAAGTGGCAAAACGAGTAGTGGCTGGTCTAATCAAATCAGTTCCCTTAGTAAATGTATGCAATAAAGAAACAAGACCAGTTCTCGAATAGATGTATGTTGTAATTTTTTTACCACTTGCAATTGTCTCTTGATGGAGTGAAATTTTCTTCTCAAAATCTTTCAGCATTAAATCAATGCAGTGAGTGGCGCAAGGTGTCCAATATAACTTCTTTCTCTTCTGCATCAACAAATCTCCAGCAGCCTTGTAATTGGCTGCATTGTCAGTTACAATTTGGATGACATTCTCTTCCCCTACCTCCTCAACAATATCATCCATTATCTTGAAAATTCTATCAACTGTCTTACATATGTCAGAAGCATCAATAGACTTCAAAAATACAGTTCCCTTAGGACTATTTACCAAAAAGTTAAGAATAGTCCTCCTCCTCCTATCGGTCCATCCGTCAGTCATTATAGTGCATCCCATTTTCCTCCAATATCTTCTATGTTCCTCCAAATTCTGATTGGTCTTTTCAATTTGCTGCTTCAAATATTTCACCCTCACCTCATGGTAGGATTGTGGCTTAAATCCTGGACCATGTTTTGCAACCAATTCACACATCTTCTTGAACTCTTCACTCTTTGCTACATTACATTAAAAGGTATGGCATTGTTGTAAAAAATAAGGCAATTTCTTCACATGCATCCTCCCTCAAGTTCTTCTTGAAAATGCTATTGATAGTAGAATGAGGGCTCATTCCCCTTTGCTTGAAAAGATTTGTTGCAGTATCTTCTCTTTCTTTTTCCACCCTCATCTGATTCAGTCACACTTTCATATTCTTTGAATTGCGACTTTTTAATCTGATTTTGCTGCAACTGAGAAACAACATCCCACCTTAATTTCTTCATGTCATCAGGAACAACCCTATGCTCCAACGTCCTTTGAAGTTCCCGCTAAATGATGCTTCAATCGATAAATTCCTCCCGTAAGTACCTTCTCACAATATTTGCACTTCACATTTCTAGCATTCCCATCAATTGAAACACAATGATTCCATGCAATATCAGTCCTTGATCCAATACCACTTCCACTACTCCTTGCACTTTCAGCACCACTAGGACCATCACCACTTGCCATTTTTTTTTTACTTCAAAATACTGAACAGAGAAGGAAGCTTAATTTTACTTATATTATTATACTTATATTTTAAAAGAAAACTTAATTTTTAATCATTAGTATATTAATAATATTATAATTATATTTAAAAAAAACAATAAAGAGGCGCAGAGTATGAAAACTACAAAGAAGGAAACTACACGCACCAAGACCGAACGTCGACGAGGAGCGGTGATGAGACGTCGACGGCGATGAGGAACAGCGACGATGAGCAGCAGTGATGAACAAAAGAGGTGCAGACCGCAGCAGCGATGAGCAGCAGTGACGAAAAAGAGGCGCGGACCGCAGAGGAGAGCTTCTGAGGATCGTCGGGGAATCGCGCGTTTGCAACTATGCTTACTTGTAATAATGATCTCAATTAAATTGTGATTATCTTTTTTTTTATCAGCAAAAATATATATTAATAGAGAAAATAATAACAGTACAAGTAGTACTGTTATGATTACAACCTAGCAAGAATAGAATCAGAACAGAGGTGGCTTAGTGCCTATAGAAGCATGAGAAAGACACCAAAGTTCTGACTTATACTAGATTCTAAGCCTCCCCAAAAAAGAAATGTACAGATTAAACCCTCCATTAGGTACCAAAACACTCCCTCAAATTACTAGACCAGTAGTGAAAAGGGGAGTCAAATCCTAATTCCAAATATCTAAGCCACGACCAACAGAAATTGTGATTATCTTTAATTGATATTGATATGTTTATGTAATAATGAGCAAATAGTAATGTGAATGTCTCTTTATAAATGTTGTGCATTTATAATATTCTACACACATTTGTTAGAGTATCTTGGTTGTGCTGTATCTTGGTTTTAAAAAAATTTCTTCGTACGTATATCATACGAAGTATTTGGGCTTCCTAGCATGCCAGGTACCAAAACAGGTGACAACGTTTGCTGGGATTAAAAAGAAAAACCTCTATATATGGAAAGGACCAAACATATTTAAGCCTAAATAAAACTACCTAGTTTGTCTGTAATTTTGTTGAGTGTCAGGATTTCAGGATGTTAAACATTGTCTGTTATCTGCTGCCTGATCAAATACAATTGAAAGTGAATTGCATTTGATCTCTCCTTTTCTTTGCCTATTGATATATAGATTATGTCATCTCAGTTCTTTAATTTACTTGTACTCACAAACACAGATCTGCTCTCACACTTCACTGTTTGTTCTTCAGGTGCTACCTTTGTAAGGTTGTGGGTTGGTCAACCTTACCCAGATTCTAATATAATTCCTTTGGCAGTTTTGTACAGAGAAACATCGGTATGCAATTAAAGACATTCGGATTTCTTACTCATTTTTTAATACTATACAATGTTTCTTAGAATGTGGGTTTGTTTGTAACTCAACTCCAAAAACCAGCTCATAGGGTGAGGGTTGTCTCCCACTTATATATTCTATCTTGGCCTTATCTCTAGCTGATGTGAGACTTGGGTTTTTTCCAACAATGTTGATTATGTTTAGCTTATCTTCTTTTTACGTTGCATGTACACTTGAAATAAACTTCAATAGTTTCTGAAGTTTGATGATAGCAGGAATTTCATGTAGACTTTGTTTCATTTGAATTGTTGAAAGAGGACATATATCTTACTTTAGGGGCTATAAAATTAAAAAAAGGCATACATGGATTAAAGATTTCTTGTTTTAATTATACTTCTCGTAACAGTTTAAACTAATAACTTTACAGTCCTATTCTAACATTTAACTATGAAAGAATCCAATTTGGTTTCTTGTGATCTATACCATGATATGAACCCAGAATTTTGGAATGGCAAAGTAAAGAAAGAAACTGGAAGAATTTAATTGAATAGGAAAAAAAATACAGAAAAATAGGAGAAAAATCTCCTCCAAGGGTTTCCCCTTCACAAAGGATTACTCCTTTCACAAAGAGCTATTGCTAAATCTAAAAAAAATTGATTACATACCCCTCTCTCTCCTATCCTTCTCCCTTTATTTATAGCACAAAAAGCCCCTCTAACTAACTAACTCCTTAGTATTCTCACTATATTAACACACACTTCCTTAGATCCCCCTCCTTATATCGTAACATACCATAAGTTGGAAATTAGCAAAGTCAGATGAATGTGTAAAATAGTAGTTTGAAGATAGGTCTGGTAATAATAACTTCATACTGATAATTTTTATTTATATTTTACTTGGAAAGGACTGCAGTTTGTAACCAATTAAGATGTTATGTTTAAGCCTTTAACTTGTGAAAAAGGAATTAAATTTGATGATGAATTAATATGAAATATTAAATTAGCCAACAGTTTTCCCCCTTGTTTTCTTTGCAACATAATTTCAATTTCTTTGATAGAGGGTGATAGATATCCCTAGTCCACTCCTTTAATGACATTCAAATTCGATATTCAATGTGTATGCATACCTGTTTATGCCTTTAGCCTTTTATATTGTAATTGCCAGCTAATGATTGTCTGTTTAGTTGATGTAAAAATTGATATTACCCTTTGGCTTGTTTTGTTTGTATTGCTTTCTTTTTGTATCTGAGTTTTTAGGCTTAATTGTGAAGGATGAAAACTTGGAGATGATCTCTTTATACAGTATCCAATATAATTTTGGGGACAGAATTGTTTTCTCTATGGACCCTTCAGTGCAAAGCATTCCCCTGGAGGAGGTAATCTGGTGTTTTTTTTAATTCAGCTTGAATTGGATGTGATTTTCTCCCTTGCTCCAGATGTGAGACTGCTTTTATTTTGTCCAGGGACGATGCCTTGATGTTAAATTAACATTGGATAAGATATGGATACTGAAGGATGATGAATTAGTCTCACACACGTTCTCTACAAATATTGATGAGTATGCAACAATTTCAGTTCTTTAATACCAGGCTGTTCATTAGATCATCCTTCAAAGTCGTTGTAGTATAAAAAACCTAAAATTATATCTCCAATGGTTTTAGCATTCTACCACTCAATTGGAAAGAGGCCAGTTGTTTAGAACTCTTATATAGCTAGACCTTTGCCAATACAATTGATAGTGATAGAACTAGGGCATGTTTGGATACAAGTCAGAATTGCTTTTGAGAGCCTCTCTGCTGAAATATAGAGCTTTTTCCAGTAGAGTAGCTCCCAAAAGTACTTCTAACCTTGTATCCAAACAGGCCCCTAGTCATCCATAATTCCATGGGCAGGTTGAGGGTCTGTGTTGGTGCTGTTATAAAATTACTCACCATATAATTTGCTTTCGAAAATGGTTTTCATCTCCAATTGATTTACAAGTAGCCATCATGTTACTATTTTAAGTTAAATTTCTGAAAATTTACATATTATAATCAAATAGTTGTTAACTTCTTATATTTGGAATAAATGTTATGCGTAAATTATATTACATTCAATGGAGTACAAAACAATTTTGAGCTAATATGTAACTCACTTGCAAGTATACAGTGTGGGAGCTTTTAATCCAGTCAATCTAGGAAAAAAACCGTTGCATGAAAAGTTATTCAATGGTCTAAGGATTAATTTCATTTTATACTGGTGTCAAAGGTTCCTAACTCTATATATTGAGATATGAAAAAGAAATTTTACTAGACAAAAGAAGATTAAAGGTCCTAACCATACCATATGCAAATCCAGACATCCAGTGATTGTTATCTTGTGTTGTCAGGGTAGAAGCATTTTCTTATGCTTTACAGGAAGAATTTGTTGCTGATCAACTATTTCAAAATTCAGAGCATCTTGCAGATGAAATTTTGCGGATCACGCATTCAATATTTAAATCTTCAAAGGTATTAGGCCATGTATAATTTTCATCTTGAAAGGTCTTGGAGGCTTATTCCTTTGCTATTAGTGGAAAAGAGGTGTACTTCACAGTTCATTGAATGCATCTATACACATTGGTTGCACTACATTCGTGTATACACTCAAATACATTGTACTGGGTTTGCTTATTGCTAATGATGATTTTACATAAAGATGATTACTCCCACTCCAAGAACAAGGTGGTGGTTTGTATACAAACTCTCCAGGAGTATGTTAATGTGTTTTAAAATAAATTATAATTGCATACTCTTTTTTTTGAAGGAATAATTGCATATTCTTAAGTTTCATGGTTTAGGATATCTATATGTATCAATTAGTTCCATAGCTTGTGCAACATTTGCACTGAAAAGGTCAAATGGGTTTGTAAATGGTTGCCAGAAGCAATTTGCCCTTCATTGCTTCTACAGGTTTGAAAAATAATGGAAGTTAAAATATTTGAAGTTTTGAATCACCACTGCTGGACTAAAAAACTTTTGTATCAAGTAGCATGTAAATTGTTGCTGAGCTGGGAGTTCTCATATGTTTGAATAAATGACTTATTATTATTTTTTTAATGAAAGAAGAAATTCATCAAGAAGAGTATGACTCAGTTATTTCTTTTCTGCAGGATGATATTTTTCCTTTTGTATCTTCTATTTTGTTAAGAAGGCTTCTTCTTCCTGGTGTTCATCATAATGCTACTTTGTATGCAACTCTACTTGAGTATAGCAGGCATCTGGGTGAATCTGAGTTGCAAACATTAACTGCTGATGGGCTAAAAAAGGAGATACTTTCAGTCATAGAACATGAGGTTATCATTGTCATAATCTATCTCATATCTCCTTAATTTTTCCCACTTCAATTTTGGGTAGGGTAAATTGTGGTAAACTGATGAGATTGATAATGTGGTAGGTTGGATCTGAAAAAGTGTCTTTATTGCACTGCTGGAAATGTTTTTTCACCCGCTATTTCCATAATTGGTGCAAGAACAATGCATTATATGGCTTGCTTGTTGATTCCTCTTCTGATGCCGTTGGTTTAATCAGAAAAAATTCCATTTCACTTTTTCGGTCTTTGGAAGATATTGAACGGATTGTGGAGGGTAATTAATAATTATGGATACCTCTATCTCTTTTCTCTCAATGAATTCTTATATTTTTATTATTTTTAAAATATTTCTGGCTTGTTCTTAAATGGTTTTAATTAACATGCTCATTATAATCAGTGCTCTTTTTTTCCCTATACTGTCCTTAATGTGGACTTCTCTTCATATGCTGTAGGCTCTTCAGATGAAGTTAGTGAGCTCACAGGCCTTGTGGATGTATTTGACAATGATCTGGAGTGTGAAATTCTAATTGAATTGCTCAGATGTGTTTTAAGTTTCAGCCAACAATTGGGCAAAACTTCTATATTTTATGAATCTCTTTTAACTACATCAGTGATCTCTTCTGAAGATATTGTTCGCTATATTGTTAAGATTCTGGAAACTGGATATAGTATGTCAGGCCCAGTGCTTCAAATTTCTACTTCTGGGGATCATATAGTTGTTCTGGAGAAGGAGCTAGCAGATAATAAAAGTTTGAGGAAACTTTCCGTTGATATGTTTTTATCGCTTCAAGGCTTGCACAAAAAGGCTTCTGCATGGGGCAGAATTTTAAAAGTAATTGAGGGTTTCCTGAAATTTTTGGTTCCACAGAAAGTAATACAAAATTTTAATACTGAAGTGTCATCAAACATAAATTCTTCTGTTATAGTACATACTACTTTTCAGATTGCAAAGGTGATGTTTGAATCTGCCTGGGACTTTCTTCTATTTTTAAGCTATTTGGTGGACATCAGTGGCCAGGTGAGTTTATAATCATATTGTATGCATGTTTACAGACATAAGTGTAATGGTTTTCTTATTGTAAGTATCATTTAATTGAAATTATTGTCTAATTAAATCAGATAGAAATTACAAATTGTCTCTTGTATGTTTGCATTTGTTCTGAAAATGCAAAAGTTTTTTCAATAGACCATAGTAAATGCTTGGTGTACTTGAAGTTGGATTAGTGTTTTGTCAATTCTTGAGCTGCCAGCAAACTGATTTGCTAAAGTAATTGAATACAACCATGGTCGCTTTGATTTATTTATTTATTATTTTAACTTTGCTGCCTTTGCACTGTGTTTTTTTAGCCCATGTTGATAGTGAGGTTTTTTTGTTTGTGCATGGCTATGATCATTCACATTATCTATTTTATGAAGTGTCATGATTGAGTTCAAGGATTGTATTCTATAAGTACTTGGTCAGCCATGATTTGGTACCATGTTGATCTTTCCTGTAGATAAAGTTCTCAAAGCATATAGGCAGTTGTATTCGTTAGCAAAATGTTATTACCTTTTTGTAGATGTAGATTAATATCACGTATGTATGACACAGATGTTGTGAACCTACAATCCAGTCAGATCTTTGGCATCCTAATTCATGTACTATTCATGTATTAGGTTGCCATAGGTCTGCAATTTGTTGCTAGGATTGTTTATGTATCAGTACTACTTGTACTATGTTCTCTTATATATATATATATGTATGTATGTGTATATATATAGATATATATATATATATATATATATATATTATTTTTGCTGATAAAAAAAAATGACACAGATGCTGTGAATTTTTTTTCATGCAGGTCCACTTGTTACATGATGATATAAACAAAATACAGCTTGAGTTAGTTCCAATGCTTCAAGAAATTATTTTTGAATGGCTAATCATCATCTTCTTTACCATCACACCGTCTGCACCAGCTGTAACTGAAGACTTCAATTCTAAACTTTCATCATTACAAATAGGTAGGTTTTATGATGTTTTTATATATATTGTATCACTGCAGATGATAACTTACTTAAGTTGACATGTAATTATCATTATAAGGGGATAGAGGCTCACATGATTTGAATCAAGAAATACCATCTCAATGTCTTCTAATTTGATGCCAGAATCTAAAATTTGGAGTCAAATTTCAAATGACTAAATTTAAGCTATAATATATGAAAGAACTAAAAGTTAGAAATAAAATGTGAAATACATAATGTAGTAGAAGCCACTTGGGGTATATTGAGAAAGACAGTAGATCCTAGAATTCATCTCACCCAAGAATGACTATGTAGATTTATATTTTATAATGAAGGGGTTGATAGAGATTGGGATTTGTTTTAATAAGCTCCCCAATAAATGCTTTCATTGTACCCATATTTTTATTTCTTGATATCTTAGCTGGAAATATGGTTAAAATGAGTGAGATTTGTGTTGCATATATATATATATATATATTGTAAACTGTAAAATTATTCAGCACAGTACAGCTTATGCAATGGCTAAAGATTACATTTGTTGGCTCCTAGAGATTCCCAAATATTAGCAGTTAGTTACTAGTTAGAGAGTATGGAAAGACGGGTATAGCTTAAATAGAAGGTGGAGTAGGGAGTGGGATTCAGTTTTGTTAGCAAAGGGTGTAGTGGCTTGGTTGTAGAGCAAAAACTTTGAAGGGGAGATCTTTTTCCCTGTTCTGTTCATTTTCAGTCAAGCAATAAAATCATTTTTTTTCTTTTCAACATTTTCATTGAGTTTGTAACATTTACAGCTGTGGCTTACTGAATTGAAGGCATATAAGCCATACTGCTGATATTGTGTTAACCTTTTTGGGCATGATACAGATAACAACATGGGGAAACGATTATGGAACGAGAAGCTTGGCAGATGTGACTTTACATTGGCTTATATATTCTTGCTCAACATTGGAAGTTCATCCTTAGATCATAGCCACTTTTCTTCAGAACATTTTTCAAATGTGCAGAGCTTTATTTATAAAACAAGAGACTTCATCAGTTGGATTATTTGGGGCCAGGCTGGAGGGTCTTCCACTTTCTTGAGCCGTTCTATTGATCTTGCATTTATACTTTTCAAGCATCACCAGTATGGTGCTGCTGAGGTTGTTTACCTGTCCTTTTTTTTTTTTTTTTTAATCCTGAATGGGATATTGATCTCTTCTATTCCTTTCTTATTCTGTAGTTAACTTTACTGAAAATATTGTTTATTTCAATTTCCAAATGTTTCAAAAGCAATTGCTTATGATTGCGGAAGCACATTTACTAAAGGAGAAGACATCCCAAAGTATTCAAGATGATGATGGTGGATGGTGCATACGTCATCATCTTCTAGGATGTTGCCTACTTGCCCAGGTGCAATGTGGATTACATGCAACCCAGAAGGATAAAAAAGTTTCTGAGGCCATTCGCTGCTTTTTTAGGTATGACAACTCACCTTTGAAATATTTGTCTTTTTATTATTTGCATCATGTGGCATTACAAAATTCACGTATGCAACTTTTATTTTACATTTTTATCCTGTAAGTTGATTACTGAGTTGTGTTGTACTGTTTAATTTCCATTTTATTGAGGTTTTTAACTTGAGTGTAATTGAGAATAACAAGGTCTAAATGGAAGCCATTTTACTCAAGGTACTCGAAATCAAGGTCCTACCTAGATTGGAGAAGGCTGTGTCTTTAAATTGTGTGATCATTCCACCGATCATTTAATCTTACCTAAAGTACAATATTATATTTAAACACATGCACGTATATGCATAAGGAGGACGTGCACTTGCACACAACTCACATGTCACAAGTGTACTGGTGCCAGACTTGCCAACTGCAACAGCTGTACCTACATTAGCACAAGCTCCACTTTAAGACATTTACAATGTTGCAAAACAGAATAGTCCACTTTTGAATTTTGTATTACATGTGTTTTAAGCTCTATGCATATTTGCTTTTTTTTTTTTTTTTGATCAGCAAAGATAATATATATTATATATAAAACAGTACAAGGAGTACTGATAAGGGTACAAAGTATCAAAATCTACTCAGAACTTTGATGGCTTTCTATCAAAGCCAACGAAGTTCTGACAGATTGCACAAAAAATCTACAAAACAAAATACATGTCAGGAACCCCTCCCCAAATGTGTAAAA
>PYAF01005253.1:49623-118002 GCA_007407185.1 Glycine tomentella | reverse complement strand
CCTCCGGGAATCGGGTGAAGTAAAAGGAGGATATGTCCTCATGATTTCTCCAGTTGAGAGATCGTCGTGCACCACCGCGTGCCGTCGTCGGAACTGCGGTGCGCTGTCCATACCTATCCCCGTTATACCTATATCCATAAGAAAATGGCTCTCTACCCACCCCAGTGTTTCTCTCTCTACCTCTCTCTCTCATCTTGTTATTTTGTATAAATTCAGACCCAAATAATTACTATTCAGACCCACTATGCATATTTGCTTGTAGTTGCCTAGAAGTATGACCCATCATTGATGGTGTTTAATTCAGGTCTTCATCTGGAAATGGTGCATCTGAGGCTCTGCAGAGTTTATCTGATGACTTGGGAATTCCATATCTTGGTTTTAGTGAGTATTGCTGTAGCTGAATTTTATTTATTTTAAGCAAATGAATAATCTTAAGTTTTAATTGCTTATTACTTTTTATGGTTTTTATGCAGATGGTTGTACATCAATTGCTGCATGGAAGCTTCAATACTATCAATGGGCAATGCAGTTATTTGAACGATATAGCATTAGTGAAGGTGCTTGCCAGTTTGCTCTTGCTGCACTTGAGCAAGTTGATGAGGCTCTATATATGAAAGATGACAAGTGCACAAACAACTCAGTTAATGAATCAGTGACAACCATCAAAGGACGACTATGGGCAAATGTATTTATATTTGTTTTAGACCTTGGTCGATATTATGATGCATATTGTGCAATAATTTCAAATCCAGATGAGGAGAGCAAGTACATCTGCTTGAGACGTTTCATAATTGTTCTTTATGAACAAGGAGCTATAAAGGTTGGCCAAACTATGATAAACCCTTCTGACTTTTCTTGGTTGATTGATCTCTACTTAAATGATTTCTGTAGCTTGATGTTTAAAATAGAATGTCTTAGAATGTGGGTTTGGACCTAACTCAACTCCAAAAGCTAGCTCATTGGGTGAGGATTGCCCTCCACTTATATACTCTATTTTGACACTATCTTTGGCCTATGTGGGACCTGGGTTTTTTCCAATACACCCCCTCATGCCCAACACTTTTGGGCTTGGTGTGTGGATGAAATAGATATCAAACTATCCTATCCATTTTGCAATAATACCTTCATGCTACTGTCTTCAAAGGCTGATTGCAAGAATATTAATTAGTGATGACTAGAATTAGATTAAAGTAATGACAAGAATTAGTGATGATTAAAGTGGGTATTGAAATTAACGTACACAAGTTTAACCCTCGTAGATCATTTTGCAGAGGTGTAATTTGTAAATGTATGTAAGTCTCTGCATATGGGTTGCCATTTTATGCTAATGATATTTTTTATATATTTCCAATTATTGTATTGTATTTGTTATGATTCCTATACTTTTCTAGTTAAAAATAATCTGATGTTATTCCTCACTTAACATGATTTGTTCCAGATATTTTATACTTTTCCTTCACATTCTTTTGGTAAAATTTCCATTCACTTATTTTAATTAGTACCCTTCCCTCCTAATATTTTATTTTTTTATTCTTTACAGATTCTTTGCAGTAATAAACTTCCCCTTATTGGTTTAGTGGAGAAAGTGGAGCAAGAGCTTGCTTTGAAGGTATACCCTTGCTGAACAAATTGAGTGCTGTTAATTTTGAAGTTCTCTTCGATGTACTTAATTTCTACGTGTAATATGTAGGCTGAACGATCAGATATTTCTGCGAAGCCGAACTTGTATAAGTTGCTTTATGCATTTCAATTGCACCGGCATAATTGGCGACGAGCAGCAAGCTACATGTACATGTATTCAGCTCGTTTGAGAACTGAAGCAGCTTTGAAAGACAGTGTAGGCAGTTCCTTGATGTTGCAAGAGAGGCTGAATGCACTCTCTTCTGCAGTCAATGCACTGCATCTTGTTCATCCTGCATATGCCTGGATTGATTCATTGGCTGAGGGAAGTTATCTTGTGAATCAACATTATCCAAGTAAGAAAGCTAAAAGAACCCCAGATGAACATTGTAAGTAATTCAACAATGAAAGTCCTGCTGGTAGTTTTGAGTTATCATTTCATTATGGATTTCTGATGTTATATCAACATTTGTACTTCTCCAATTTTAAACAAAATGAAATATGCAGGGGCAAAAAAGAAAGATTTATTTATAATATTCTGTTCTTCATAATTGTGCTAATAAAGTTTTCTTAAATGCGACTCTCGCAGATATGTTGAGGGATTGGGTAGCTTTGTTTCATTGATGTTTTCTTTGTTCTCTTTTTTTTAGGAGGATCTTACCATCCTTACTCTTTATAGTCATCTATGTCCTGATGAATTTCTTGTTTTATCATTAAAAATATTGAACTAATTTGTTTTTTGGAGTGGTGGTGACACATTATCTTCAACTTTACAGCAGCAGCTGATAATGATGCTGAGCCTCAAGGTTGGCAGTCCTCTATTGATATTGAAAAACTTGAGAATGAGTTTGTGCTAACTTCAGCAGAGTATATGCTGTCACTGGTAAATGTCAAGTGGACATTTTCTGGTAAGTGCCTTTTCTTTAAATTGTCTGTAAAGCATATGGCTGCTTCCTGGGTGACTGATGATATTAAGTTTCTATGTACTTAGTATTTTTCATTTGATAGAATTTTGACTTTGTTTTGAAAAAAGGAAAACATGGAGCTCTATCAGACTTGGCTGATCTTCTTGCCCAAAACTATTTATATGATATGGCTTTTACAATCCTTCTCAGATTTTTCAAGGGCTCAGGACTGAAGAGGTGTACATCCTGAACTTAAGTTGTGTGCACCCACCCACACCCACATGCACTGACACATATATGTATGTGTAGTGTTTTGCTTATAGATAATACTTGGTCCTTCTCTTCAGGGAACTGGAAAGAGTGTTATCTGCTATCTCATTGAAATGCTGTCTTGACAAAGTGGAATCCACTTGGGTTGAGTATGTTGACCTTACCATTCTTTTGAAAGAACCTTTTTTTTTAATTGTAAATTATTGAAATAAGATACCTGACTTTACCGGTCATTCGGATGGCTTTAAAATTTGTGCTTTCATTTTGTTTTAGTAATTTGGCACGTACCATATTTTCAATTTTTTTCTCTACACTGTTCCTGTCAGTTTGAATTGTATAATGTATGCTTTTGTGATTTCAGGGAACACAATCATTTTTTGACATCATCAAAGCATGAGATGGTTGTCCATGGTTCACCTGCTACAGTTTCCACACAAACTGACAGAAACAGTCATTGGCCAACACTCAAGCTTTACCTTGTTCGTATCTTCTGCTACCATTAGATGATTTTACATTTTTATGCTTCATCTATTCATAACTGGTTTTTTAATGTCATTCAATGAAAAATAAATGGCATTCCCCCTTACCCTATGAGCTAGTTTTTGGAGTTGAGTTAGACCCAAAATCCCACATTTTAAGACGGTATCAGAGCCTATTCTAGATTCATTCAAAGGGTCACCCACCATATTATCCACGCACCAAACACAAAAGGGCTGAGCATGAGAGGGTGTATTGGGAAAAATCCCAGTCCAACATTGGCTAGAGATAGTGTCAAGATAGAGTATATAAGTGGGGGGGGACAACCCTCACCCTATGAGCTAACTTTTGGGGTCGAGTTAGGCCCAAAAACCCACATTCTAAGACCCCCTAAACATATGGGCATTTATTGTATATGTTGTGTGATGATTTGGGAAAGAAGAGGGGAAACTTTCATGCAAGTGTAGATTGTGATTTGATGTATCAAGTTGAGAAGAATGTTAATATTTTCAGTAAGCATTATTTTTATTATTATTGAGAAAGAAACTTATCAAGGAAGAAAATTTTTATTTTTTATTTTCATAATCATTAGTATTTTGGTAGGAGCTAGGATAGTGTCATTTTCTTGGACCTTCTTTTGATTGGTATCTGGTACCTATAATATAATGAATGTCTTGTCTCTTTAGTTGGAGTCAGGTCTTGAGATTTTACTACGTTTTACCCCTACATTCAGTGAGGGATCCAGAAAAAAAAAAGTGGGGATATTACTGAAAAAATATTATAGGCTTTTACAAATTACACAACTTCATGATAAAAAAAAATCAAAATATCCAAGTTTCTACAAGTTTAAAAGGATAAAGTGGATAAAATTAATATCAATTTTTTTCTTTTATTTTTTACATTCTTTTATTTAAAAAATTATCTTATGGAAACAATACCTATTTTTTTTTTATGGGGACAAAAACAATTATTATTAACAATATTCTAAGTAAAAAAAATTACTTAGTGAAGGCAATTGCCCCCATAATCGAGAATGTGGATCCGTCCCTGCCTACATTTAAAGGGTGTCAGAGGAATTTGAACCCCTAAAAACTTGTGGTATTGGAATTAGTGTTCCATGCTCCATGTCAGCAAGAACACATTCATATTTCATTCAGCTGTGCAGATGGTTACAGATGTAAATTTTCCTTGTTAAAATTTAGAAGACATTTTTAGTCTTGTACAAGTCTCTTTACAGCTTTTCCTAATTGGGGTAAAATCCTGTTATTTTATTGCGTGTGGTTGTTTAAGTCAACATGTAGCTATTTGCATTTTTGAGTCCCTGGCCTTTATTTAAAATTGATCCTAAATTGCAGGAAAAGTATATGGAATTTCATGGTAGATTACCGATTATTGTTGCTGAAACTCTTCTACGCGCAGATCCTAAGATTGAATTGCCTCTTTGGCTTGTACAATTGTTCAAGGTAATTTTCTCTACTGAAAACTGTAGTCGCTGGTTGGGGTTCATTGATGCAAGAGCGTGCCTGCTTATTTTAAAATTTGGTCTTTGTAGCATTTCTATAAAACATTATATGATTCCTATTTCCAAATCTATCTAAAATTTCCAATTTCCCATGAAACTATATAAATGCTAGACTAGTTGCATCTGCTCTACAAAAATAGATGGGGTATTTTTTTCCGTTATCATGCAGCCAGCCTTTGCTTCTATAATGTAGGATCTTGTACAGTTACTAATATTGTTTGTGTGGCTTGTGACAGGAGGGTAAAAAAGAAAGGTTGTGGGGGATGGCTGGCAGGGAATCAAATCCTGCATCTTTATTTCAGCTTTATGTTAGTTATGATCGATATGCAGAAGCTACTTATCTTTTGCTTGAGTGCATAGACTCATTTGCATCAATGGTAAAAAATTTATACTCTTACTAATGATCAATTTGATGTTTTGTATGTTAAGCTGATATATGATATCTAGACAATTAGTTACTTTTATCCCCAGACTTTTCAACATAACATGAGTTGTCTGTCTGCGACTTTGTAATATATTTTACTCAGAATGTTTTTGTTTTTTGTTTTGCCATGGAAATTGAAATTTATTTTAAAGAGTTTTGTACCAACCTTGTCTGATATTTGTTACCTTTATTCCGGAAAATTGTTCTTGTTAATGAACTTAATGGTATAGACTGAAGAATGTTTTACAGTTTAAATGCTACTTAATGGATAATTAGTAACAGTTCGTTAGGATATGTTAAGAGGTTACTGTGGGTGCTGAAAATTTTGGTTGGAGTTTGTGGTCTCTGAGTAAACTGTAGTGCTGAAAATTTGAGGTGGCTTAGCTTGTTAAAGTTTTTGGTTTGTTAAGGGGTTCAAGATGTATGAGGAAAGTTTTTGGGTTCTATTTTGTGTTAATGGGACACAAGGAAAGGTTGTGTTTCAGGAAGGGTGAATCTGTGGTTGTTCTTCCCTCGTGCATTTCCTGACCATTGTAAAGTTTGTGTCTATCAATGTTGAAATTCCAGCTATTCTTCCCTTATCCTATGTACCACCAAGGGTGCCATCGGCTTGCAACAGGTGTGTTGCAGGATATATCCTGTGAGGCTAAGAGTGAGAGTGCCTTGGACAGTCTTTCTGGCCATTGCCAGATTGAGAGGTGCAACCAAGGATGTCACAGGTTTGGGAGCAGTTGTCCCATTTTTTCTTCTTTGTCATTAGTTGGAACAGGCTCTGTTGTTCTCTATGGAGTGCTGAGTTTCTCTTCATATGGTGATAGCTTCCTATTAAAATGGGTTGCAATTTCTTCTCCTGTTCTGTTGATATTTATGACAGAGTATGCTGGCCACTGTGCGTTATGCAGCAGCAGTGATACTTGTCCGTTATGTATTTAATAGTGTTGCTAATATTGTTTTGCAGAGACCAGCAGATATAATTAGAAGGAAAAGACCATTAGCTGTTTGGTTCCCATACACAACTATTGAGCAGTTACTATACCAGCTCGAGGAATTAATCAGAATGGGTCACATGGTAGATCACTGTGACAAGCTCAAAAAAATATTACATGATTCTTTACAGAATCATCTGAAGATGGTAGGCATAATGTCTTTTCCTCATTTGTTTTATTGTTTTCCGTTGCTTGGCACAGATGTTCATACCAGTCTATTTGTTTCTGCCTTTCAGTTGAAGGTGGACTCAGATGATGCTGTTTCTGTATCTTCTTGATTGCTACTTAAACTGACCACTGGAGGTTGTAGATAGTAGCATGTTCACAGTGCTCTTAATTACTCACTGTGTTAACTGGTTTGTCTTTTTTTTTTTTTTTTTTTTTTTTTTTTTTTTTTTTTTTTTTTTTTTTTTTTTTTTTTTTTTTTTTTTTTTTTTTTTTTTTTTTTTTTTTTTTTTTTTTTTTTTTTTTTTTTTTTTTTTTTTTTTTTTTTTTTTTTTTTTTTTTTTTTTTTTTATGCCTTCCTTCATTTCCTTTTACTTTTAGTTCCTCGATTATGGTTCCTGGCTTGTTCCTTTGAGTGATCGTTTCTTTGTTGAACAGCATAATATCCGGTAAAAAGACCTTGACAAGTTGGCACGGAATGTTGAAATTTTGGAATGAAAAAGCCATCATGGTATAGGAGGATATTTCCCCTTCTCTTACAACAGGAACTGGACAAAATAACCCAATGATAGATCTGTCAGGAATTGGAGATGTAGTCCTTATAATCCATGTCCATGTCCATGAATAACCATAGAAAATTTGTATATGATTTATCTACAGGAAATTTCGGGCAACGGTTGACTGACTGTTTTATATGGGTGCTATGGCTAGATTGGCCCAACAGCAGTTCAATTGATTGCAGGGAGATATAGAATGACTAGGGGATGAATGTTACACTCGTTTTTTCTCTACTGAAGGTTGACGAACAGTATTCTGGTACAAATTCAGTTAGAGAACATGATCTCATTTGATACCCATAGTTTGTAATCTATAGTTTGAAAATTGTTTAATGAGCAACTTAACCAGGGATACAAAACCCTACTTGCTTACTAAACTGCCAGTTCAATAAATCCCTTTGGTTTTGTAGTCCTCGATTTTCATGTGTCTAGGTTGTAATGATATCCTTTAAATATGATATCCCTTAAATGTTAGTGATTGACATTTTACTGAGCCGTAATTACAAGCACAGCGATTTCTTGAACATACAAAAATAGATTTGGTTTTTGTTCGTTGAGTATAAATTTTGAATATCTCGCTACCAAATATCAAGAATGATAACTGATAGTTATACAACTTATACAATAAAATGTTAGCGTTGCTTAAATATGTTTAATATCTTTAAATATAATAAAGATAATAATCTGAATAAAAGAATAATTATTTTTTATGATAGGAGTAAAACACAATTTTGAAGATTATTGATTAAAAGTTAACTGATTGCTTTTTAGTTAATCTTTTATTCCATATTTAATGTGTAACAATCGATTTAAATACAAAACTGATTACTACAAATAATTTTCTACTTTGTATGTATTATTATTATCTTCAAATCACTTTTTGCTCATTATATCCAAACACCGTTTTATTCCACATGACCGATTATTAGAATTATCAATAGATCTAATTCAAACACACTAACATGCCAAGATTCATCTTAAACAAAATAGAGAAATTAAACAAAAAATATAGCATTCAAAATATAATATTGCTTATATTAGAATAGAATAACAAGCACTAGAAACAAAAAAGAAAAATAAAAACACTATATCTTTATAACACCAGCTCCCAACCCACTACCAAAAAAGAAGTTACATAGACATTAGCTTTGGTCCATTGTCTGGCATACCCATCCCCGCAGCTAAATCGGCATCAAGTTGAGTATGTGGTGCAGGACCCATCATTTGTTTTATGCTGCACAAAGAAACTGTAATATCAGAACCAAAATCATTCCACTCCAATATATAATGTGAGAAAGATGCCAAGTTGAAGTAGTTCAATTGGAATGGATTCAAGTCCGTTTAATATAGTGTGTGATGGTGGCATTATAGGTTTGATCTTTTAACACGTTACCTTGCTCTCCAATCTTATTGTAACTCAATTTCTAAACAACCATACACCAATATGATGTAGGGGGTGAAAAGTTGCTAAATTATTCATAACTGTATATTTTTCATCTACCGATTCTAGCAAAAAGAGAAATGCCACAAACACCCTATTTTCAAGGAATACACTATTATTGAGCTACAATTACTTCAGAAGTTGTATTTTTTAACTTGATATATGCAATTCTGACTATACACAAGTCATTGAACTGAATATGAGCTATCAAATGCATGACTTCATTAACCTCTTCCCATCCATAATCTATACCGATCTTCCATCGTGGTTATTTCCCCTTTTGTTACAGAGCCTAGATGAAGGATAAATTTCATTATGATTAAATCTCAAGCTCAATATAATATAATTTATCTAAACAAGCTTGAGTTTACTAGTATTATGTTCAACTCCACTCAATTATCATATCCCAATTAAAAGCAAGATATGTTCCTTTCATAGTGACCAACTGCTCTATGTGTTTACACATCTGAAAGCTCATACACAAAAACATGAGTAGCCTCAAAACTCAAAAAGAATTTCTATAAATCTAATCAATCTTCAAATATAAATATGAGGAGAATGTAGGATACGATTCAAAATAAAGGGGGTTAAAAGCCAGAAGCAAAATCAAAAGCAGCATACCGCTTCTTGTGTCGTTTGGTCTTAAAGTGGTCATCCCTCACAGTTACATTGGCAAAGTACCGACTGCACAGATCAAAAGAATTACTCATAGTTCAGCCTTCTTAACAATGACAACAAATGAAACTAGCAAAATGAGAATTTAGTAACAATAAATAAATTATTTTTCTCCCATGTTGCTCCAAATGGAGAAGTGGGCGAGATTCAAAAGGCTCATGAGAGAAATATGAAAAACTACTCCAATTGAAACAGCAAGTAGAAAATGCTAGAGTGATGCAAAATCAAAATAAGGTAATGGTTCCTAAAGTGCAGCATATCAGGAAAGTCGTGTTAAAGTGTAGCTCCACTCTTCTCATCAAGGAACTCATCTTATCAGGCTATTGAATAATAAAAACAGTTTACACCAAAAACAGGATATTGAATCAAACACACCCTAAAATCTCTATTTTATAACTCGTCTCCTCTCTTCCACTATTTCTCTCGTTTTCTATGTTCTTCCCCTTCTACCCTTTTTCTCTTCTATTCCTATCACCTACACTTGACATGGCAGAGTTCTAGTAAAACCCTAATACCCCAAAATTTTCAACCCCATGTTATAGAATAATCAAATTTACAAACTTTTCATATATTAACAAAAAGGGCACAAAAAAAATGAGGAAGAAAAGGAAATTACTCGCAGTGAAGGCAATAGTACTGGCCCATCCCAGGCAAATCTTCGTCGACGGGTAAAGAGGGTCTCTCTTGATCGGGTTTGTTGAGCTGCGCATAAACCATGTCGTCCCCTTTCAACTCAAATTTGGTTCGCCGTGCTGTCTTGTGAGAATATCTTCTCTTCTTCACGTTCCTGTGCGGACATTTGCCTCCCATTGTTATTAGGGTTTTTCAGCTCTGATTCCACTTACCTTTGCAACTTCTTGTAATTAGGGTTTTTCTTTTCAAGGCGACGATGGAGATTGAAACGACGGCGTTTCAAATGTCTTTTGCTGAAACAACAACAGGCAGCAGCTGCGTCTTTGCCTATGGCACTGGGCGGTTGCTCTAAAGTAATGGCCCTGCTTAATGGATGGGCCTGATTAGTGATTAGTATGATAAATGGGTGACGATTATTATTTACACTCACTTGTTTTAGTAATGCACCGTGTTTTATATCTATTTTCCAAAATATTCTTTTTCAGAAATAAATGTCTAGAATGTTCAAATTTTAATATTTTAGAAAACTATTTTTCGAATGTGTTGAAATTTTATCAAAATTTGAGAAAATACTATTTGAGAGTGCTAAAATTAAGAAGAGACGTGTGTAATTGAATCTAAGTTTTATCCGTTTTAATTTAGGGAGAAGTTTTACTTTAGGGAGAAGTTTTTTATGCTTCTAAAATGATACAGTTTTTACTTCATACTAATAATTATTAACTAAGAGTATGTTTGGATAGATAATTTTAATTGATAAAAGTAATTTATCAGATAATTTAAAATTCATTGTTTGGATGTTTTTATGTGAATAATTTAAATTTTTAAAATTTTAAAACAGAACTTTAAACAACTAAAAATGTGAAATTTTAATTTCCTTCTAAAAGGTGAAAAATGAAAAAAAAATCTTTTATAAAAGCTCTCACCGCATCACTCTTTGCTCTGTTTCCATCGTCGCCGATGAGTACTCTGACCTCCGCTACTCCCACGACACCCACCTCATGCGTCTCTCCGTGTATGAAGTTCAAAATCTTAAAAATGAAGAAATTCAATTTCTTTATCCAAACTCAAAATTTTGAAAATGAAAGAATTTTAATTAATGTATTTTAATTTTTCTAAATTTCAAATTTCCTAAAATTTTAATTGATACATATAGTTAAAAATGATTTTGTAGATTGCTATAGTTATAAGAAACAAAAGAAATATGACTAAATATTAATAATATTATCCTATTTATGTTAAATAAGTTATTAGTTCACGTAATATTGGATTAAATCTTTTTAACTATATATCATATTTGAATCTTCTACATAAAATAAAAAAAGTGATTAAAATGGTAGAATTCTACTAAAAGTGAATCAATAGATTTTTGGATGGAAACATCGAATACTCCCTACCAAATTACTAATAACATGAAAAAAAAAATATGAACACGTAAATTTCTATACCTAGCAATTTATTTAAAATAATATTTTTTTTTCAATCATATGTTTCTTGCACATAATTTTTTTCACACAACTCATTTCACGCCTGTTGTAATCGGATATCCACTATGTGCGAGTTACACACTTACACGTATATGCAACTAACTTATTGCTCTTTACTTTATTAATTAAAAAAAAAAAAACTTTCTTTATTACCTTTAATCAACATAACTTACATACATAGAAGAATATTTTTCATCTCATCAGGATCATCTGTTATTAAAAGCATTCGTCTTTTGTCCTGGTTAAATTTTTTCTGAGCTAATTTGTCACATATGCACCATATGTTTGTTTCGCTCCATACTAAATGGACAGTTAACAACAAATATGTAACCTCTGTGCAGAAAAGATTGCATATAACGATAAAAAAAAACCATTTGTATAATTTGCCAAGGAGGAACCTTCCTACTCTGCACACACACCACACAATCAGCATTGACTGTCACATGCATGAGACAAAAATTGGTATAAACAGTACTATGTAACGTGCTTATAAACTAATATAACTATAAAGGTAAGTTAAATTAAGCATGAATTTCACACATTAGCATGTGCGGCAGCTACATGCTGTCTGCTTCCAAGTGAGATATTTCTCATTAGTTTAATTCCAATGCATGATAAACAAGTAATGTGAGTTACACTTTAGTCTACTTATAAGAAGTTTGAAAACCAAATCTGGCAATTAAAAATTAAAGGGTTTATTTTTTACATACAAGAAGATATTCTTATATCGGAAAATTATGAGACTATTCCCTTAAAGAAGTAGAACATCAATTAAGAGAAAATTCATTTTTTACATGTGTTGTTTTATTCACCTAGAGGGAAATTAAATACTTGTGACATATATTTAAAGGACTCAAACTATTTGACACTGTATCACGAGCTATTAAAATTAAAGGTGTTTCTATATGTTTTATGATTTTAATTAATCCCCTTTCCATAATAAGGCTATTGATTATGCACGTACGTCTTGCCAGAAACTATAAAAACTGTAAGTACACACGTTGTCTGGAGTAAATTAAATGTGCAGTGCAAATTATTAAACGCCAAAGAAATTTACTCATGTTCCACATTTTTGTTGCATGCTGATAATTAAGAAAAGGAAAAGGGTTCGAGACTTCGTTTATATGTATGAGTGTATGCATCACATCACATTCATATGATAAATTTTGGCGGCAACACGGGTTCCTCGAAGGATCGTTTGGTCCGTTACCACCAAGACACACACACCCCACCATTGTTTGTGTTCAAAACTCGTGTCCAAGTCCAAGTTCTCGTAATCTTCTCGGATTGTCATCTCTAATTTTAACGCACGAACTTCCCTCCTTAGTTGCGAGTCACTATTTCTCTACACCACCGTTTCGTGTCATTTTAAGAGTCTGTTTGGATAAAAGGTTAGAAATATTTTTAAGAATTTTTCTATTGAAAAAACACTATATTTCCAGTAAAAAAGTTCTTAAAAGCATTTCTAACTTGTATCCAAACAGATCTAAGTGTTATACTATAAACTACTAAGGGTTTTACGTTTATCTCAATTATACAAAATACTTGTTTCTCAGTTTTTTACAATAGAAAGTGTGATATTTTGTTTGACAAGCTTCAAAGTGCAATTCAAATATACAATAAATGTATGTTTAAAAGCACGTTTCATACGCAAATCATTTTTTGAGGGCATTTTGTGAATATACGGAGAAGTTACAACACAAAACTTCCACATCTCCTATTAGCGGATGCTAAACCAAACACCCTATAAAAAATTATATCCATTATTTTATATATATATATATATATATATATATATATATGGAGAAACCAATGAGTTTTGGTATTTTGAAGAATTAGTTTTGAATTTTCGGTTGAGATACTCGAATTCATTAAAAAAATGGTTAATTAAATTTTTAGTCTCGGAACTTTTCAAAATTTAGTTTTAATGTCTGAACAAAATGTTAATTGATTAAGTTTCTTAAAGTTTCATTTTGTTAAACGTTTAATCTCCACCTATAAATTGTGCCAATTAAACAATAACATGATATTAAGTTTATCAATATTTTATTATGTATTAAAATTATTATTGTTCTGAACGGTAAAATCTCACATGGTTTAGTAATAAAAGTCACGGATTATTTATAACCAGTCTCTCCTCTTAATTCATTAGAAGCATTGTTCAACTTATAATTGTGTGGTTGAATTATTGAAAAAAGAATTTATTTTATTGTAATAGGCAAAAGGACTTAAAAGTAGAGTTGGACTCATAATCATTAGTGGCTAAATAAAATTGGGACTGAGATGGTAACGTCACCAATGTCGTAAGACTATTGAATTGATAAGGTTAAATCTAAACCTCGTTTTTGCATGTGAACGTTTGTCTCGCAGCCTCTCCTACTATACCACCACGATGTTAAAGCCTATTCAACTAACTTACGTATTGTTAAAACTTTTATTTCCATAAAATGGAAATTGGGTTTATCTAAAAGATGCTTGGGTTTATTATATACATTAGTCTAAGAATTTTATTATTTTTGTCTTAATCTTGAAATCTAATTTGATTTTTATAATTTAAAAAATTCCTTCATTAATTATCTCTCAATTATTCTCATTTAAAAAAAAACTCATATCATTTGTCATTATTATTATTATTATGGCTTCCACCATCATTATTGTCAAAAGTACTAATGATAATAATAGTAATAACATTGTAACAATGACTATTAGATTGTAACAATAGTGGTGTTATGGTGGTGGGAGTGCATAATGATGGTAATCGAGTAAACAATAATAGTAATAATGATCATATAATGATGATGACCATTATGACTATGGTAGTAGAAACAAAAATATGATGATGATGATAACAATGATATAGATAGTAGTGGTGATGACTGAGCCAATTGAGTAATAATGATGATGATGGACATAATGACAAATAATGATGATGATAAATGATGAGTTTTAAAAAAAGTTATGTAGATATTTTTTTACCATAATATTGATACAATTGTTCTATCAAAAACAATAATTAATTTTTGTCGAGGATTATGAATGTGTAAGAGGATGATATTTTTCTTTCAACACAAATTTATTTTATATTCAGAGTCAACAATGATTTAAATCTAAACCATTTAATTAAGTTATACAAATCATTATCATTTATGTTAACTATTAGTGACGTAGATAAGCTAGTACCACTTGATAGTAAGAAAATATTTGGTTATTCGGGGTAGAGAGTATTACATTAGAGGTTGCATTGAAAAAACCCATCACAAAACTAGTTAATGAAGTTATATAGGCATTAGGTGTGAATCTTCTCCATGTCGGTGAATATGAGCATTAATTCCAGAGTATAATTTCGGCACGCAAGCCATGGACCGTAATTATTATCATTCCGCTAACGCAACGGCGAATGATGACATCTTCCAAACGCTGTTTTCTCCGGAATTGCTTCTTTCATCAGAAATTGGTGGAATTTATTCCCTATATATAGAGCCAATCAATAATTTCAAAAGCCATGCATATAAACCAAAACGAAATGCATTATGAAGATGACATCCAAATTTGGACACGATCCTATATACGGAGTACAAAGCAAGTTGGTGATTTCAAACTATGGAATTGGGCAAAGTGGTCCTCTCGCCTTAATGTTTACGTAGCTCACACTCCTAAAAAAAAATTGCAGACAAAAATTAAACATATAAATAAATGCTCTTCAAACTTTTCAACCACGCATAGTATCCAGACAAAAATGTGGATTAATGCTATCTTTGCTCAATACCGTATTGGGGGACCAAGAACGCAGCTGGCTAATATTTCTGAAAATATCAATAGTTTTCGTTATCACTGGTGATTGAATGTCTAAAGGAAATACAGAAGTATGTGCACATAGTTTAGGTGCACTATTGATGACTTCAAGATAAGCCAGTGCTCTATCTCCACAACTTTTTTTGTTTCTTTTCTCCTAAAGGTACAAGCAGGCTACATTTTTATTTCCAACGCTGGCTTAAGAATCTAATCTAATGTAATAAAGTCAGTTTACAACATGGGTTAATGACGAGGATCGGACAAACTAAAATATCTAGTCCAACCGAACCATTATCAAGTAATTAATGGTGCATTCTGTTCACATGGTCAGATTTATATATATCTACACCAAAAAGGTCATATTTTTTTATACCTAATTGGTTTATGAGTACATTAAGGACTTGATTTAATTTGTATCTTATGAAAGTAGTTGAAACCTAATCGGTTATATGAAAGAGGAGTACTCAGAATATATTTTCTAAAATATTTCAAATATTTTCTCTAATCGGTTAAAATTTATTAATTTGAAGCATACAATTCAAGATCTTGAAAAACTTACTCATCAAACACCATAAATAAATATCTCTATGGATTAAATTAGTAAATGACATTTTTTTGTTGTTGTCAGTCATATAACAACTTCATATTTATAACTAGAATGTGAAATTGACAAAGCAGATTGATAGAAGTGATTAAGGAATCGAAACAATTTTTTACCTTCTTCACGAGTGTGGGTTTCAATCTCCCTGACTCCACTTCTCCAGCATGCACCTAGGAGTTAGTTGAGTAAGTACAATTGGATGGATCTCTGCTCATAGGCCTAATATTTCATTGGTTTCTTATCTAATAGTAGGATCGACCCAATGATAAGAGATACCTAAAGTAAATTTAATAATAATTTTTTACTTTAAAAGAGATGGTTGTATATATGTTGTGTCTTTTTGTCAATTTACGTGACTTTTTTATTAACATATATTGCCATTTTACTTTACAAAAATTAATAATAAATATTTTTTGTTGGTGATCTTAAAACATAGACTTTAATTATTTTACCCTTCGATCGATTCTGTATGATAGTATTGAGAGTTCTTATCCGTTCTACCATTTTGAATAACAAATAAATAAATGTGAAATAAAACTTTTTATTAATAAAGGTGAGATTGTGGTCCAGGTATGAGTGTTTAGGTATTAAAAGGGTATAAGGATGGATACTAATACTGTTACCTACCTACACAAGTATGAATATATATATATATATATATATATATATATATATATATATATAATGCTACCTTATCCTAACATATTACGAGTGTTCCCTCAAAAAAAGAAAAAAAGAAAACATACACGAATGTTATCCCTATCTTTAAAGGTTACAAAACTATCTTTTTTCTTTCTTTATGGAACAAATTAAACTATCTTTAAAGGGCCTAAATATATACGTTGGTCAGCAAGCTTAAACTTTGAGTAAATTGATAATTATATAATTACAAAGTATTCTAGTAAAACATTAATACAATATTATTATTATATTATTTTATAGATTAAATACATTTTTAGTCTCTATAAATTAGATTAAAACTTAAGTTAGCAATATAAACTAATTTTTTTCAACAATATCTTTAATTTAGTTACTTTTCGATAATATTTTTATTTATTATTCCAATTAAAATAATCTAACTCCTTTGCCGTATAAAAACAAATACGTATGAAATTTACATTGAGCTAGAATTCTGTTGGTGACAAAAATGAGCTAGAATTTACGCAAGTTCCCGCAATTATCAATTAAATGCGTCACTTTGTTTGGTTAGTGAGAGTCCAGTCAAAATTTGACGAGTCAATAGTCACAAAGAAGCAGTCCTTTGTCAATTACATCGAGTCCTGCTCGGCGGCAACATTAAAAACTTTTTTAACATAATTCTCCATTCAATAAATCGATAATTCCCATTAATCACAAATATTTATTTATATATAAATATAAATATAATTTTCTCAACCTTCACATACACATACCACTATTCATCAAATTATTTATTCAACTACTCAACTTAAAAGAAATAAAAATATACTTTCTCCCCCTTTCATGTCCCGAAACACCATAAACTCATATCACATCACTATTATATATCATGATGTATGTCATGCATACATAACATATGTTCCAACCCATCCGGCTGCTATTGTCTGACCCAACAAACCCATTACGGCATTACCTCACCCACCGTTAGTGACTTATAGAGACTCTCTCCCTTCGTTCTTTCTTTATATATAACCCTCTTCCTTTGCTCTCTTTCCACTCTTCAAATTAAACCAGCAAAATCTTATCACAACAACCACGATACTATTTCTCGTACTCTATTAGGCAAAAACACCAAATGGGAAAGGTTAGTTTTTTTTTTTTTTAGTTTCATCATGTATATTCTTCATTCCTGAAATTCCTTTTCTTTTTTCTTTTTTTTTGCTCTCTCAGTTTCTAATTAATTAAAACTCGTGTCGTATGTTTATGGCAGGAAAAGGAGAAGCCTAAGAATGAAACCGAGAAGAAGCCCGAGGAGGCAGCAGCAGGCCCCAAGAAAGACGACGGACCCATCCCTGTCGTTTACAAACTCGACTTGCATTGCGAGGGATGCGTTAAGAAGATCAAACGCACATGTCGCCACTTCGAAGGTAAATTAATTAAATCATAATAATTAATCAGTCATTCTACCTATTCATATTCAAATTGCAGTAATTTTTGTTCATGATATTCGAAATTGAGGAAATGGCGAAAACATGATGCAGGTGTGGAAACCGTTAAGGCAGATCTGTCGTCGAACAAAGTGACCGTTACCGGTAAATTGGACGCCGAGAAGCTGCGAGATAAGATCGCCGAGAGAACCAAGAAGAATGTTGACATCATCTCAGCTCCGCCGAAAAAAGAAGCCGCCGCCGCGGAAAAACCACCGGAGAAGAAGGTTGAAGAGAAGAAACCTGAGGAGAAAAAACCAGAAGAAAAACCTAAAGAGGTAATTAATTAGCTAGTAATTAATCTTCATTTTTCCGTAATTGAACGAATTTATTAAGCGTAATTTCACTAACCGACTTTATTTTAATTTATTTTTTGCTTCTCTTCAGAGTACGGTGGTTTTGAAGATCAAACTGCACTGTGACGGTTGCATTGCGAAAATTCGAAGAATCATTATGAGGTTCAAAGGTGAGAGAGTTGACCCAAATCATATATAATTCAGTAATTCACACCTAATTCATTTTTTTATAATGAAACATTTGATTATTCTAGTTTAAGTAATTATATAAATATTTGATGCAGGTGTTCAATCGGTGAGCCTTGACGGAAGCAAGGACTTGGTGACGGTGAAGGGAACGATGGACGTGAAGGAGATGGTGCCGTACCTGAACGAGAAGCTGAAGCGAAACGTGGAAATGGTGCCTCCTCCGAAGAAAGACGACGATAAGAAAGAGAAAGACGGTGGCGGCGAGAAGAAAGAGAAAGACGGTGGCGGCGAGAAGAAAGAGAAAGAGGGTGCTGCAGCGACGGAGGTTATTAACAAAATGGAATATATGCACCAGATGGCACCTCCGTCGTTCTTGTACGACGGAGGACACTTTCCCGGTCAAATAAATTACGCTATGGAGGTTCACCCAGGGTATGGTGCTAGTGCTAATAATCATTACGTGGAGCCAGGGTACGTGAACCAGGGTTATCCTCTGCAGCCACCTCTACCGTACTACATGCACCCGCACGCACCTCCGCCGCAGATGTTCAGCGACGAGAACCCCAATGCTTGTTCCATCATGTGATAGTCAGTGATTAATTTCGGTGTACACTTACACCCGGACGGAATACGGGATACGGATACGGAATACGCACGCTGTAATTTGTAAATAAAAAAAAAAGGAAAAAAAATCGACGTGCGTGTAAAAATTGAGGGGTGGATATTAATATTCCGTTGTATTAAAAATTAATATAGAGAAATTTTATGATATGGTAGAATTTTGATATAATATAATGTTTTAGAGAATAGAGATAGAGGATGGCCGGCTGGCCGGAGAATCCTGTCCAGAACTCACATCACATGAGCTGTTCTTTGTTTTGTTTATTTTTTTAATATCAGAATAAATGGTTACTATTGTTTCAATGAATGTTTCGGGACTGGTTCTGAATTGCCGAGGTATTACGTGTGAAAAGTGATTGGTTTGATTACTTATTTGTCTCATTTGAGATTTTTTTTTTCTCTCTCATTTCTGTTTTTGCTTTTGGGTGCATATGGAAGGGAATTTTCATATGTGGATTGTTAACCTATAAATTCTGTTATTGTTTTTCTTTTTCTTTTTTCAAATATAAATAATTACTCGTTTAAAATCACATGCATTTGGATTTGGTGGGGAGCGTTGACAACGTCTTGCCAACAAAAAAAATTCGACTTTTTAATAGTTGAAAATTAAATTAAATGGAGACCGCTGATAAATATATATGGTTGCTGCAGTTCAAAGTAAAGTGAATTAACTAGAAGAAATTTACATTCGAAGTGCAGAGACATTATGACCTTTACATAAATTGCAGTACACATTTCAACGACTCCAAGCAACCAATGGCGCCATTGAAGAGACTTTGATGGGAGGGTAAGGGAGCCATTTCCTAATCTTATTAGAAATGGAAGTAAGATTTTTTGGCTAGGGCTAATAATACATCCAGTATCCAAACATAAAAATCAACATTTTTTTGTGTAAGTATTATGATGAGATTTTGAATGATCTAGTAAATGCCAAGATAAAGCCTCCTCTTATCTTTTCTTCAAAATTTGTACTAGTTTCTTTTTCTAAAGCCTTCCTTTTTAATTTATTTATTTTCTTTTAGTCAATACATATGCAGTTGGTTTTTAACCACGATTTTTTTAAACCTATTTATATTAAGAACAAACTAAAGAACAATAAAAGAGAGAATATTGAATATCCGATTTTGTTTTCTTTATACACGAGCAACCAAATGGCTTACATTAGTTGGTGAGAGGTGATTAGAGCCCTTGTGAAACGTAGACATATTAATATTTATATTCTTCGTTATAAAAAGATTGTATTATCAAGTGTGTGATCAACAAAATGGTACGAGATTATTTCATTTTAGACAGAGTGAATTTGTGTTCAAGTATGAGTATACATTAAATATTATGAGAGAATTTTATTATTCATAATATTTTTATTGGGTTCAAATAAAATGATCATGATACCTATATCTTTATCAAATAAAGACTGTTAAATTAACTTTCAAATGTAACTTAAATTGTTGGGTACAACACGTACAGTTGAAAACTTATTTGGTATACAATTCAACTTCGATCATTTGTGGTCCTTGTGAATAATTGAGCACACTTGCTTAGACGGGTGCTGTCTCTTCTATCATCTTTCTTGTTCATTAACTACTATTACTTCAAGGATTGTGAGAGGTCCATCGCTAGGTCCATCACTTTTTTTTTTTTTTTTTTCATGTCTTATTTCAGCGATACAATGCCTTCTTGAAGAAGGACTTGTTAAAGCATTAATAAAGTTGATAAATCGTGCGCAGCCACAGAAATTTAGCAAGTGGATGATGTTTACAAATTGTTATCGTTTTAATTTATAATATTCCAATTCATTAACATTTGACAGAAACCGCCTATTACTAAAAGTCTAAAATAAGTATGCAGTATTATTTCGTCACCAGAGTGTCATGTTAATTTTGAGTTTTTCTATCAACCGCAGAAAAGAGTGTTAATTAAAAATTATTCAGTATTTTATATTTATTTGCAATTACTAATGAAGTATCACTTGTTTCTGTAAAATAAAATAAAATGAAGTATCACTTGTTTTTTTATTACTGTAACTTAATAAATGATTTGTTATAAATTTTGTTTATTTTTTCTCCTTTGTCAATATTCTAAGACTTTAAAAAAAAGTAGTTTAGTTGTCTGTAAAAAAGACCACTTATTACAATAAATATTTCCATTTTAAATTAAAGAATAAAGTAATGATAAAAAGTATGTTAAAAAGTTAATATATCTCTACTTTTGATGCGTTTACAAATCATTGATTTCTTTTGTTAAAATTAGACTTTTGGGTAATTATAATAAAAGTTAATCTGCTTTAATGATTTAACAATACTACATGATTACGCAAAAGTATGATAAATTTTTTAAACTAGGAATATATATTATACACACACATATATATATATATATATATATATATATATATATATATAAACGTAACGTATATGAATGTACATCATTCGTTTCAAATTTTGGATATGATCGATATGATACTTTAGTCACCACCCTCCCCAAGGAAAAAAAAATGAATATGACAGAAAATTATTCTTGGCAAAATATTCAATTCGGTGAATTAATTACTTCCTCGTATCAGTAGAAAGACATGCAAAACAGGTAAATAAAGTGAGCCAGAAAATGAAAATGACAAAAGGCAACAGAAGGCTAGGGTGTCAAATTAATTAATGAGACTTTGCTTATTGTCATCTTATAAAAAAAAAATGGTTGAATGGTGGTAAAATTATTATTATTTTCATAGAAAATCAATAAAATATTAATATACACACAACCCACTATATCCATAATATTATAGTCTCGTATAGTTTAAGAATTCCATCCCTAACATACCCGAATAGAAAATGAAGGGGGAGGGGCATATATTATCTTTTTTTTTCTTCTTCTTTTTCTGAAATGATATTTTATTATCATGTCACTGCATTGAGTTTGTAACTTGTATAGCTTTCGTCATATACGGCGCATGCAGTTGATTAAGCGTGCAAAGACTCATTAACATGCAATATGCACGCCTAAACGACTCTTTTCTTAATTATTTTCAATTATAGATTATTAATTAATTGAGGATTGACAGGGAAAACAAGTTTGTGTTCTTGGTTAAGCGTTGACTATTGGAGTGTACGTGCAGTTAGGTTTGTGTAATGACCCTAGGCGGATACAAAAATAAGAACATATAGATAACCGAGAACGTATATGTTTATGATAGTTGAACTACATAGAGCTGTTTTGCACCAGTCTAAATGGGAGGAATATTAATTTGAACGAGGATATATGAAATTTTGAAAGAGGTCTTCAAGAAGTTTTTTAGGTCATATTCAGGTGTGAAGGTGTGATCGTATGCAAGGAATTTATTTCTGCCACTGAAATCAAAACCGTAATTAAAGAGGAGAGGAGAAAGAAGAGTACGTATACGTAGAAATTGGAGTATATGTGTATCTTGTGTCTTTTATAGCCGTGGTTAATCATATCATTGCAAGGTCTTTAATTACTTATATAGGTGATATCTCTTTCTCGTGAGTACATGCATGGACCAATACACCTGCATCAGTCCAAGCTTGAGATCCTCAAATATACTTGTTGAGATATATTTTCTTGAATTGTATCACATTTTTCATGTTGTGCTGGATCTTGTGCATTGCAGTTGGACATAGGCACATAGCTTATTATATAGAAGATGTATGGCTAGCTAGCAATATAATCTTTAACAGTAATACATTGTTTATAACACATATTTCATTATTGAAATTTATTACAAATTATAAAATATTAACCATTATTAAATGAGAGAAATTCACTTAAAAATTTGTAATTTTTGATAAATTTCAACCAATATGTAATCGATAATGATTATATTTTAAAAGATGTATTATTAATATTTTTCTATTATTTATTCATCTTACTTGGAGCGAGGCGTTTAGTTGAAAATTAAGAGCATCAGATGTGACACAAAACAATAGCAAAAAGACATAAGTTTTATAGTTATCATTACCAAGGCCTTTTTCTTTTCTTTTTTATGTTATTTTTTCGGGTATTATATATTTTATTGTCATTTAGTTAATTTTTAAAGGACGATTATATATATGATAAGGATTACCTAAAATAAGAACATAAGGATATTTTTCGGTAGTGATAAGAACATAAGGATAATTATTGAAAAATCCAAATTAGGTTTCTTGGGTCTATTGGCAACAGGAAGACGTTGGCATTTAAAAAAGATTCCATTTAGCAAACGTCTAAACATTCATATACATACCAATAATATAGACTACGAATAAAGACACTTGATGACGTAGACTTAATTCTGCTTTTATAGGGGAAGACAAAAGAGCATGCTAATTATTTTAGTCTCCATCTTCTTGTTAACTATTAATTTAGAGATAATAGTTGAAAGATAAATAAATTAAAAAATTATTAAAAAAACGATGAATATGTATCAATAACATTAAATATAAATTTCTAATCAATATTTTGATTTAAAAACAATAAATAAAAAATCGTTTTAATTTTAGACAAAAATTCACCAGCAATCATTTTTTTTATGGTACCAACCAATCATTTCAATGATAGGGAAATAGACATTACTTGCGTCACTATAGGCATGATCAATATATAGTGCTTTTCTGCTCCATTTATGGTGAATTAGTGATTAGAAGAAGAAAAAAGATACGAATGGCTTACGATCGATGATAAAGACCCAAAGGAATCTTATATTTATTTATATTATTACTGACAGCATAATTATTAAATTTATTTTCATGTTTTGTTTCTGGATCGAAAACAATTAGTTTTTGAAATACTAAGGTCTTTAAATCATTATTTTTATATTTTCTAATACTAAAATACTAAAAACTAATATTCATTTTAAGATTAAGTTGATGCCATATAAGCAATGACATGGTTATTTTTTAAAAAATATATATATTTCTCATAAAAAATTAAAGAGGTTAATTTATTGTTATTAATATTTTAAAGAACAAACTAATATTTTAAGAATCAGTTTGAAAACCAACTTAGCTGTCTATTATAGACACTCATAAGCTTATGAGGATATTGAACACACATATTGCGTTTAAGTTACAAATTTGTACCTAACTTTTCATTTAATTTTTTGTTCTAGCTTCATTATAGTTGGTAGACTTCTATATTTTCAATAAACTTAATTGTATATTATGACGTTTTTCTTGTAGGTGCGTTAGGATAAAAGTCACTTGAAAAAAATATAAAATCATTTGAAAATGGAAAGGTTAAGAGACGTTTAGTTTGAAAAATATATTTTCTATTTTTATTTTTCATTTCAATTTCTTTCTTATTTTTAAAATTTAATATAAAAGCATAAAAGTGAATATATATATATATATATATATATATATATATATATATATATATACTGAAACGTAAATATGTACCAAACAAAATTTGAGCCTGAAGCCTGTAATTAATTTAATTGCGAGTCTCTTTCAATAAAAACTACTTTATATTTTGAATTAGTGAATCAAATAACCAATGAAAAAAAAATAAAGTCATCACTCTAATTAATGATGTAACTTTTCAAATATGCTTGGGGCCAATTTCAAATCACGGCAAGAGTCTATATATTGAAATGGTGTAACGATATTATTGAATTTTATTTGAGCCTTGAGTGTGTGTGGAGAATGGTGCTCAAACAGCTCAACTACTCGTATTTGATACAACTATGTTAAATATGTATTTTGATTTTTTATTTTGAGGTTTGTGTTCCAGAGTTAATAGAGTTGACTTTAAAAATATAGGATGGTAGTTTGTGATATCTATTAATATTAGATCTGAATTTTCTATATATGATTTCTACGTGAAACTAAACTCCAAAACTTTCAGCTAAGTTTTCAGAATGAGAGATATAGCCAGGACCTATTGTATCCTTTTTAGTCACAATATGAGATAGCCAATGGTAACTAGGAGTGTTCACAAGTAAGGGTCATTCATGAACTCGAACTGATCCAAACTGATCCAAACTGTTTGAGTTAGGTCATTTATGTATTTGGATCAAAATGGAATCGAACCAATCACGTACGGGTTGGATCACGGGTTTAGATTTATAGATCCGTTGACCCATTGACCTGATCCGTAAACCCGTAATAATATATATATATATATATGTATGTATATATATATTAAAAATTAAAAAATTCTTTCTCTTCATAATTTAGCATATGACCCAATTAATTTGTTTCTTTTGCAAAAAAATTAATAGAAACAACATTATGATGACATAGTGATACAAAGGATGACAACAACTATGCAGTTAAAGTTTTACAAATAGTGGGAAAACAGTGGAATTAACTACCTTTTATTTGTTGCTATTTTTCTTGATCCTCGTTATAAATGTGAGTACATTCAATTTTGTGTTAATCGTATGTATGGTGTTGAGAAGAGCATGGACATAATGAAAAAATTGAAAGATCTCATTCAGAAATTGATTCAGCAATATGTACTAAAACATCCCATTTTTCATTCTAGTAGCAATTCAGCTAATTCTAATACATTGGCTTCAAATATGATCTCACAACATAATGATGACAAAGGTGATAAGGATGATGATTGGGATGATAAATTTAGAATGAAAATCAAGAAAAAAATAGGGTGAGGTGCAAAAAAATGAATTAGATAGGTATTTGTAGGATGATGTTGAAGATGACCACCTTAAGTTTGAAATTTTGAATTGGTGGAAATTGAAGGCATCCAAATATTATATTCTTTCCTATATGACTAGAGATATATTGGTCATTTCTGTATCTACTGTATCATCTGAGTCTGCATTTAGTACAGGGGGTAGAATTCTGAATTCATTTCGTAGTTCCTTAAGTCCTACTACTGTTGAAGCTCTCATTTGTGCCCAAAATTGGCTTAGATCTACTAGGCAAAATGTTAATGACTTGTAATTTGAAATAAATGAAGCGAAAAAGATTGAATCAGGTGTGTAATCCTTTATTTCATTTTTTTTTTTATATTTGCATAAAATATTAATTAATTTTTGT
Source organism: Glycine tomentella (assembly GCA_007407185.1). Classification (NCBI taxonomy): domain Eukaryota; kingdom Viridiplantae; phylum Streptophyta; class Magnoliopsida; order Fabales; family Fabaceae; genus Glycine; species Glycine tomentella. The sequence goes on along the minus strand of PYAF01005253.1, from coordinate 92,223 downwards.
GCTAACAGGATTTGTTTAAATTTTTAGAGTTGTTTGTTTTGGCATTAAATACTGTTAGTATTGGGTCTCCAAGTGTTGAAACGGCAAGTGCTGGAACTTCTTAATGTATTACTTTCAGGTATATTGTTATTTGTTTCACTTTTTTTTTTCATATTTTTTACCGTGTTTATAATATTAATGAATCATATTTTGTTCATTTGTTTGTTTCAGCAATCCTGGTTACAACAAATTTGGTTGTAGCAAAGCTTAGTTTGTAAGAAATAGTTGTGATTCAAACTATTATAGTAAATCTTGTTCAAGAATCTTTTGTTTTAATTTATATTATAAGTCTATTTTAGAATATTATGTTGATGGTATTAAATGAATCAATTTTACTACTTTCATACATTTGATAATATTGTGTTAATTGTTTTGGATATTTGAAAGAATCATGATATAAAATAGTAGTTCTAAGAAAAAATTTAAATAGCTAACCTGTTGAACCGAACTGAACCGATCATGAACGGGTTGGGTTTCAAATTTTTTTTCCAGAAAACCGAACCGAACCGATCCGATCAAATTTGATTAGGTTGGGTCTTAAATTTGGTCAAAATCGATCTGAACCGACCTGTGAACACCCCTAATGGTGACTGAACCCACCAGCTGATGTGATCCTTTATTCCTCTCTCAAAATTACCCAACAATATTAGATGCAAACAAGTGTTGCTCTCGAGGATGATGAAAAGGCCAAATCAGAAGAAGTTAATCGATTCAAATTTCCAATTTCAAATATCAAGCATATTATTTAGATTTAAAATAATATTATCTTATCTCTAAAAATATTATTTAAATTTAAAGACATTATTTATAAATTATAAATTTATTTTCTCTTTTAAGATTAAAATCTTAAGTTTATAAATATAAGTTTTCAAGATGAGAATAACTAATCAATCTAAATAGGAATCATAACCTTAAGTGGAAGAGAAAAGGATCATGTGAGGTGAGTTTATCAATTTTTTCCAAAAAACTTATGATATGTTAAATAAAGGATTGAACACTTTTACATAAATTGATACTGTGAATGAAGGCAAAAGGCCAAAACACTTAAAATTAATCTGTGTTATGAATGTAGGCATGAGAAGTCAAACCCATTAACTAAATTTGTGTGATTACTACTACAAAAAAAATATATTCAAAGACGACGGTTATTTTATGCTTTTCACAACGGTTATGAACCGTCGTCTTTGAATTCGTCGTCGTGAAAAGTCAATACTTTTCATAACGATTTTTAAATTGTCTTAGAATCTCGCATTCTACATTAGTTTTATAAGAAACTGTTTTCAAATGCTTTTTTATTTTAAAAATGTTAAAAAATTGACGATTTTAAGACAGTTATTCATAAAACCGTCTTAGACGTCATAGAAAGTAGATAATTTTTTGAAGGTGCAGGTGAAGGACACAATGGTGAGTGGTGCGCAGGTGAGAAAAATGCTAAAGTGAGGAGATTTTTTGAGCAAGGGCACAAAGAAATAGTGTATGAGGAGAAGGGTAGAGTGAGTGCGAGAATGATAATTTTAATTTCAAAGAGGATTTTAAGAAAATCATTTTTGAACACTTGATTTTTATGACGATTTTATAAAAAAATGTCTTTGAACATTCAACTTCTATGACAGTTTTTATAAAATCATCATCATATATCTCCTATTATTTACAATATTGTCATTGCACTTTACTTTAAGACAATTTTTGAAAATTGTCGTCGATTTCGTATAGTAAAATATAATTTTTGTAGTAGTGGATCTTTTCCTATTTTCTTATGGTGTTATTTTTATTTTATTTTATTTATTGTGTGTTTCATCATTGTGGAGATGTGTGTGTTTTAGTAGAAAAGGAGTCAGCTCAAGTGCAAGAAGGGATCTTATAATCGGATTTCAATATTCCCAAATGTAATTTCAAGGTTTTGGAAAGCTTAGGTAGTCATGGACAATACTGTAATGGTGTAATCACCACAAGGAATTGACCATTTAGCATGGAATTTGCATTGGTGTTGAGGCCAAACACCCTTCAAATTTCAAAGTTATAAGTAAAAAAAATTGCGTTCGCATCTTGGTCATTATTAAATTGCGTTGGCCAAAAACCGACATTACATTTGAAATTAAATTTTTAAAATCATAAGTGTTTGATTGACATTTTAGTCGACACAAATAACATCGACAATGATCAACACTAATTGCGTCTGATAGATAATTGGCTATGGCCAACTTTATATGCACCACCACTCAAACAACCCACTTAACTCAAATCTTGGTCCCAACCTAAATCGAATCTGAACCCCTAAACTATACTCAAAATGTCTGTCTTGGAAAAGAAAATCATGCAAGTAAATGGCTGAAATCACGTAATTATGGCCGAAGAAAATGAAAAAGAAAAACAAGGCAAAAAAAAAAAAAACTTCTAGGACAATTTTGATTTTTTTTGAAGGAGATTTTTATTAATCATATATAGACACATTACTAACTTTTGTTTTTCTTCTGTAAATTAGTTAAAAAAAATATTTTTTTTTATATATAAGTACATAAGTAATATAATATTTCTCCTTTATATTTCAGCAACAATAAGTTGATATCGCAACATCAATGGAGGCAAAATGGCAAAACATCAACGCTAATTAATTAAAATTGGTTAAAAAGTGTCCAGTTTCAACGGCGCATTAATTATTAAGCCTTTAAAATCCTTTGATTTTTCGTCACTTAGTCTCTTGCAGTACAAGTTTTAATCGGTGATTGATCTAGAAAGATCAATTATTCATCCATAATCGATGCACTTACGTGACATATTTGAACTTAACCTTCGTGTAAAAGCATAACATTAATTAATGATCCACATTGAAAAGAAGCCCATGACAACTTTGTAACCATTATTATGACAAAATTTGACACCTCTAAAAAAGGCAAAAGGAGTATTTCCCAGCATCTCATGATTACCTAGTCTTTTCGTGCAAAACGCTTTCTTAATTTCACATAAAGCCGTCACCGTTTAAGTTCCATGAAGCACATTTCACTGACTGCTAGGGCCTCCCTTCCAAACCCATACGATACAATAGAGCGTTGTACTCTCATCTTATTCCCTCGTCGGTCCCACAAACACAGTTCAAGCCACAGACTCATCAACCCCAAAAGAATTACCATAACATCACGGAAAATGTTAATGGTATACCACATTTCAAGAACAGACCCTTCAACCCCACAAGAATTACCATAACATCACGGAAAATGTTAATGGTATGTGGTAGAAGAAAGAAAATAGGTTGAAAAGAAAATGTTAATGGTATACGTGCTAGAGAAGAAAAAAATAGAGAAAAAATAAAATATAAATAGCAATGTATTTTTTATTTTGATTAAACAAAAAATGAAAAAATAATAATTTTTAGAAATAAAAATTCAAACTTTTTTTACTTTCTTTGTAACGTCCACCTTGGGGGTGGATGGAAAAGAGATGCAAAGAAAAAAATAAAAGAGAAATAATGAATATGATATGTCATGGAAAAGATAGAGATAGAATGAATAAAGGTGAGTTTTAAGGAAGTGAGATATATGAATATTATAACTCTAACACTACAATGGTAACCATTAGTATACAGGTGATTATAACATCTTTTTATTAAAATCTAGGATAATTGATCATTCACGTTCTTAAATGTCTAAGTCGATGATAATTAAGTTTATGAAAAACATAAATTTTGATTTAATTCATGAATATGTAAAATGCCCAACAATTTCTAGTATGTTTTGATAAAATTTAAGAATTATTTTATTCCTCAAAATCATGATGGTACCATGAAAAAGTAGGCACAAATATTTATTGTTTTTGCCTTCATCATAAATTGATTATTTCTCATCCAAACACACTATTCATCATGCATACAACTTAATGAAGATTAATTATTTTTACATTTTTCAATTTAATATTAAATTAAGCCTAAAAAAATATAACTTGTCAAGTTCATCATTGAATACTATAACTTAATAACTTAATGATCAACTGATCCTACAAATTTAATGGTAGGATAACATCAAAATTTTCAACATGTTCAGAGATTAATTAAATCAAAATTTTTATTCTTTCAAAAAATAAATTATCTCTAATTTACACATTTAGCAAAAAGAATGTTCTTTACTACCCTAAATTCAAACATTGTGAAATAACTGAAAATCTCATACGCGCAAACACAGTTCAGTCACATAAATTAAAATACTACTAATACCATTTTAATTGTGTTAGTGACAAGGTTTTGGTGTTTTCTTTGTCATCTGGCTTTGTTGGCTTGGTTGAGTCATGCTAACTATTGATGCCGTTGCCTACCACGTCAGCTCAAATGTCATTTTTTAAGAAGAGCTCAAGAAGTAAATATAATGGGGATGAATCAGAATGGTCTAGAAGCCTAGCTAGCACAGACATGATTCGTATTTGGGTATTTGGATTTTATGATAAGGTCAATATTGCAACGGTCCAAGCACACCCAACCCAACCCACTTTCTCTAATTTTTAAATTAAGGATCGATTCATTATTATTAGTATTATTTTTTTAATTGGAAGCTTCGTCCAAGATTATCTTCTTAATTATCGTCCATGATCACACGACTGAGGCTTTTTGCGGGGTGTCACAAAGCTGGACCCTTTTCGTCGTTGGCTTAATAACTTAATTATGTGAATAATTGAACATAAAGATTTGAGATGGATAAAGTTATAAATTGGTATTTATTAAGTTTTGTTAACATTGCAGCTACAAAACAAAAGAATTGTAGTTGTGTTAACATCGCAGCTACCATATTTCTGGCTCCATCACATTCACTTTGTGCTACTCCCCTTTTTAAATTGCGCTCACCACTTACTTGTAGATCACCTCAAAATTATAAACGTGTAAACGCAAATTGCATGCATATTATGCACCAACTACGTATTATTAATGCTCAAATTAATTATAATATGCGTGCAATGAACGAAGCAGAGAGGGTTATCAGTTATCACAATTGTCGAAGGCAGAAGAAGTAGAGCATTATTGCATGTTACATAATTTTATTATTGCGTTTGTAATTCTATGTATCTATCCGTACGTAGAGAGTGATCATTTGAAAAGTAACATCTGGATTATAATGAAGACATGCATATCTGGTTTGAAGAATAAAAAATTCAAAAGCGATCGACAGAATAAGAGTAATTTTAAATAACCACTGTACATATATCTATGTTATCATCACGTAGGAATTTTTCAACATATTGTTGTTTTTAATGGCTAGTCTCAAGAGATATAATTTTCTTTTAGGTATATATAGTTTATTTCCATATTTGTACGATCTTCTGTGAATAGTTTTCCTTATCTTATCGTTTAATATAATTGTAAGCGTACATTTCAAAACCCACACGCAGCCAGTTACCATGGTTTTGACGTTTGACATTTGAATATTACAAATTCAAAATCGTTAATACAATTCTATTATATAATTGTAATAAAAAACTTTTCCATGGTTGAACTGATCAATTCATGTTGCAGAGTTTGTCATTGTGCTAATTAATCATCGAGAAAATGGTACATCATATATATGAATATAATACTCCATGAGTGGAACAGAGATATCCAAACCCGTTTTCAAAAATCTGGACGGTACTCTCGATTTTCCATGCTAATACTTTTGTTTTACAGAGCTGCTATATGTTATGAAGTTCTGGCTCGCGAAATGCACCAAATGCATTTTTAACTTATGATTTTTTATTTTAAAAATTAAATTTAAATAAAATAGAAAAAAAGTTTGGCAGAGATTACAAATGCATCAAAAAATATTACTATCATTTTCGCATTTTCTTGTAGCATAAATTTGTACTGCATTTCATTTTTACTTCAAGTTGTACTACATTCAAATTCACTGTACAGTAAAGTACAAGAATCATTTTTGGTGCTATACTCCCCACCAAACGATAGGCACAATTTTGTAAACAGAAAAAGATTTAGATGTAGTTTTTAGATTTATTGTAGCATATGTACGTTCTCTAACTAGATTTAGAAGTTCTCTACATTTGCATTAAATAAAAACACAAGTTATTGAAGGAAATTTGAATTTTAACTAGAAAATAATACTAAAAACACCTAAAAAAATTTACTTATGAGCTTTTGTCCTTTAATAATATATAGAAACACATAAAAAATATACTTAAAAGTTTTGTCCTTTGTAAAATAGTTTTTTTTATTTATTATTGAAATGCATACTATTATATTATAAAAAATTCTGATTTTGGTAGTTAACTAGTTAGCTATATAATGAAGATAAAAACGATATTTGTTGAAAAGGAAATTTTGCCAAACACCATTCCTTGTCAAAATTCCAAAATAGAAATTTGAGGACCTTGCTGACTGTTGTTGAGTCATAAGACTCTAGAGAGGAAGGCGTGCCACGAATGTGGGCCCCACTTCCCATTTCTGACTCAGCCGTGACTATGATTCGCACTAAACTGTGTCGGCTACATGAGGATCATGGGCCATCCACTTGGTATGACATGATACTCCAATGACATGCATAACATGAAAATGCATCATCCATCATATAACATGTGGATCCACGTCGGTTATAGCCAAAGTTATTAAACTCATATTAATTAATAATAATCATAAACAAAATTTATATTAATTTAATTAAACTTGTCAGTTACACCAGTGTAACCGGTTTAACTGATAAGTAACATGTGAACTGATTATGTTCAAGAATCGATAGACATGATGTCACTCAACCGCAGTTTATTAAAAACAGCCAAAAAAAATTAGTCTGTCATGCACTTCAGAAATGAAAACTTGTAATGACGTTATTTTGATCTAGAAAATATTCTGTGAAAATTTAAATGATAAAAAAATTAATCAATTTTAGAGTTTTTATTTATTTAAAATGTATGTATAAAATATAAAGAAGCAATAAAATTTTTAATCAATATTTCAATAAATATCGATTTTTAATATTTAGATAGTGAAACTGTTTTACCTATATTAAAAAGAAAAGAAAATCAAAGTCTATAATACTTAGATAAAAGCAAAAAAACAATTAAATGATAAAAAAAATTATAAGCTTTAAAATTATTTGATAGAAAAGGGAGTAAGTTTGAAACAATTCGAATAATTAAATTATGAATTGTAAAATTGTATCTGTAATTTGACATCGTGAAATTCGATTGTGTAGTTGTAGGTTGTTTCAATTCTGTCATGCAATTAACAATTTTTAAATGGTGCTATTACACCTATAATAAAAGAAAAAAAGTTAAAAGTCTAAAAAATACAGTGGCAGGTAAAACAATCTATTGACAAAATAAATGATAAATTTCAGAATTATTTGATGTTAAACAGTGAATTTGACAAAATTTGTCTCAGTTAAATTATGTATTGCAAACTTGTATTTGCAATTTGTATCATAAACTATGATAGTTTAATTGTAGTTTGAAATTGACAACTTGTAAGTATAATTTTGTGCTAACGCTGTTTATTATATTTTGCTATGAGTTTAATTAATTTATATGTATTGTCGATTTAAAAATTTCTATACTATTAATTAACTAGATTTTTTTTAAAAAAATAATTATTAAAAATAACGATTTTACTTATTTTTACCATACATAACAATGTATAATTAAATTATTTTATAAAAAATTATATTACCATATATTACATTTTAATAAAATTCTTTACACATATTAAAATATATTATTTAAAAAAATTATTCATGAGAATTTAAGATAATATCAATCTACAATAATTCAGGTACCTTTTTATATCCCTTAAGCTATTTTAAAACTTAGTTTACAATTAATAACACTTATTACTGCGTAGAGTATTTTTAGTATTAGATTTTGAGCAAGATTCTTGAACGAGTTCAAGATATGATCTTTACTAAATCTTTCAAGATAAACATATATCTAACGAATGAATTCTTGTAGAAGAACCTACAATGTTCAAAAAAAATAATTCTTTTTTTCTCTCTTCCTAATATCTCAAATGAGATTTACACTAAAAAAAAATGAAAGAGATTTAGAGAGATTTTACATCCTATATGACACAATTAAATCTAAAAAAATAATATAAAATTTTAATTTAACATTAAAAATACTCTAATATCTTATTTTAGAGCATTAATGTTGGTCATGTTTGTGTTTGAAAAAGGTTTTTAGGTTCGGGCTCAATACTTGATTTTTTTTACTCATAAGTCATAACAATGTGGTTAGCCATCATTCAAGAGTGGGTCCATTCCACGTCAACAACAAGTGGCGTTGTGTTGGAGTTTGAATTTGTACGCCAGGAGTGTGTATGGGTGTTTCTATTTTTCCCTCACTTGAACACGTCTCTTACATTTCACGACTTGATTTAAGGTTTCCCTTTCACCTTTTTAAGCAAAAAAACACTTTTAGGACACATGTTCTTCCTTTTCTGTTAAAATTCCTGCTGAAGCCCGTAGTCAAGGCGTGGAATACTATTAAAATATATAGCCCAATACTGTGTCGGTTCAAAACCACGTGCACTCCACTCAAAATTCTTCATTCGACCACAATTCAATCTTTGAATTTCCAACATTTGATACACATGCTAAAGTTCTGTCTATTTTTATGAGCTAAAGTTCATCGGTAGTCAAAATTTTGTTCGATTTAAAAATGACGACAATGTTTTGTTTTATTTTTGACTTGTTATATCTTATATGTAATTTGGATAAGGATTGGAATAAGGATCTCAGATACTCAATTTTTCTTTTCCCTGAGTAAAAGTTAAGTTCAACGGTTTGACGATCGTCACCGGTATATACCTATTCTAGTAGTTTGTAGACTAGTAGTAGGTACTATTGGAAGAAGATAAATACTACTAACAACATTTTTTATTTGTTTCAATATATAGTTCTATTTCTGGATATTTTTTATTAAATTAGAAACCTGTTAAAAACAGTGAGTAAAACATATTATTATTATTATTATTATTATTATTATTATTATTATTATTATTATTATTATTATTCAAGAATGATATCATAAATTGATTTATATACTTTAAAGTGGAGGCGTTTTATTTCCTTAAAACACTTTCCAAGAAAAAAATGGCTCCCTTATTGAACATGAATTTGCACCAATTTTTATCCTTTTCTTTGTTAGCTTGCATTGGAAAGGAAATATGATTCAACATATGTTTGGGTTAGTTTCCAAAGGAAAGAAAGAGGAAGGCTAGAAATAAATAAAGAATGAGGTGAAAAAGATGTATTATTTAGATGAATGAAAAGAAGGAAATGAGTGGGAAATATAATGAAAAGAAGTGAATATATTATATGAAAAATGTTTTAATACAGATTAAAAACTCCTTTTTTAATATAAAATTATTTAATAGTTTAAATTTTTTATATTGTAAAAAAAGTATTACAAGGGTGTTGCACTTGTTTGTCATCAATAAACAAATTCTTTCCATTTAACGGGTCTTGTGGTGGAAGCATTTTTTTTCCTGGTCCTATATAATTTGTTCCATCTTCTTTCCATTTCCATCCCAATCAAAAAAAAATAAAAAATAATCTATTTTCATTTTCTTTCACTCCTGTCCTATTCATAATTCATTCCCTTCCAAATCATCCTAAACATAATGTTAATGATAACACGGGGATTGGAAAGAAAAGTTCATTAGTCTTCTAAAGCCTTACATAGGTATACTACGGGGATTAGGAGAGCTATTGTTATATCTTTCAAATTTCAAATGGAAAGAGCTCATAGAAGTTTACAATATCTTTTGAAAAATGTACATATAGTTTGATGGATGCAAGGAGCTGTTACAAGATTCTATATATATATGTGATATAAGAAAGTATAAGAGAGATACTATAACCAAGTAGTCAGCCATATAAATGATCAAATCATATGGTCAATGGAGCTAGACCAAGAACGTCTATAGCCCCCAAAAGTTAAAGCACGGTTAGAGGTAGTAAAATGTAAACCCAAGACACTTGGGAGGAGTTACTAAAGTTGCTAAGAAGCATTATAAGATGAAGAATTGGTTTAAATAAGCATTATTGAAGTTGTTGAGAAAGAATACTATTGACCTTGGTCTAAATATTTAAAGAAGTATGTGAGAGATGTATAGTCGAAAACCATTTGTCAGCTATTTCTAAGTAACAATAAATTGTTTCCAATTTGTTATCTATCATAGCATTAGAGCTATCTAATATGCGATAAAAATGCTGTTTTTTTTAATCATTGCAATTAAGATCTTTGATTCTTTTCAATAAAACTTCAAAATATTTTTACAAATTTTGATTCTTTAAATCAATGAAACTAATCATCAATCCAAAATTTAATCCAACTTAAAACATTTCGTCTCTTCCTAATTAAGAATGTATTTTATAAAAATCAAACATATATTTCGTCTCACAAAACTTATCATGTGTTTCCAATAAAACTATACCCATTGGATTAAAATGTTGTCTTTTAAGTTACACGATAACATACCGAAAATGTTGTTGAAGTAAGACTATTAAAACACGACGACTTCTAGGGTGGGAGACCTCAGTAGGTACCCCAATGTGGGAAACAAAGATGATCCCTAAGATATGAATTATGAAGTGTATTAAAGATTATTGTAGGACAGTCTATACTAGATTACATTTAATTTTTTTTTTCTTTCTCTTTCTCACAACTCTTTTCCAGTTTTCCTTTCTCGTGAACTGGTGGAGCAAGCCGTCATCACCGCACCAGATAGGCCATGTCCTTCCTCCGTCGAAAAATTAAAAACCATCTCCGTCGGAAAAAAAAGATCATCTTTTTTATTTTTGTAATAGGAAATAAATAACATTCCAAAGAATTTTTTTTAAAATTGTTGAATCTTTGAGAGCTCAACGTGTGGCACCGATCCTGGAAACGCTGAGTTCTTGCTGTGACGCACTACATGGTGCGGAGGATGGATCGGATGCGGATGCAGATCCACTCGTGGTCGCGCTGGTTCTCGAAGATGGTGTCTATAACCAAGACTTTGACGGGCACGACAGAGGAGGAGGACCGCGAGGAGGGCGGTTCTGGGTTGCAGTTGGTGGTCGGAGAAAGGAACGGTGGGTTGGGGTTGGAAGGGAAGAAACGAGGGAGAAAGAATCAGGGAGGGTGACGAGTTTTCTATTTTATTCCAGTGTGTCTATTCCTTGTTTTCCAATTTCCATGGTGGGGGACCTATTCATGTCTCTCACCTTAGAACCTGTCTTAAAACAAATCCTAATGCAGAGAGACTTTTAAAAATGAGTTTTACTTGATGCACTAATTCATGTAACTACTACAAAATATAGGCTATTTAAAAGTTTAACATAATTTAATTTTAGCCCAACTGAGCCCATCCCCAAATTTGCTAGTGGGTAATGGGTTAGGCCTACTTGTAGGCCCAACATTTGGTCTTACATATAATGATTTAAATTATTTTTAATTGGTTTAAATAATTCACAAAAAAAAGTTGGTTTTTTTTTTTTTTTTTAAAAATACAACTTGTTTGCTTATGACGTTGATATTAGAGTAAATACAGATTTTGATACCTTAAAATGTGAGAATGATAAATTTGTTTATAAAAGATGAAAAATTTAATTTTCTAAACATGAAAAAATACAATAAATTAGTAATATTATTAAATTTATGAGATTATTTTTTTTATAATGTTCAAAAATTAATTTAACAATAAATTATATTTTTAATATTAATTTGACATTAAATTATAAAATTTAGAAATCAATTTGATATTAAATGATAAAATTTAGATACCAATTTATCTTTAATCTATTACACTTTTTATTTTTATTTTTGCATGTTCGCATATTTTAAGGGGCAATTTCTTACCATCTCACTTATTGACATGTACCGAAATGAATATTTAGTTATTTACTCATGATATTATCTGCTTCACCTTTGGATTTACAGTAAGTATAACTAAATTTTAAAAACTTGAACAAATTCACAATTTATGTGTCCAAAATTGAAAATATAGTCGATTTAGAAGAATCTTTTTGACACACTCTATAAACATAAAAATTATGTTAAACATTTTAAAAGATAAATAATTGTTTTTTTTTTTTTTTGTATATGTAGGAATCCGATAAGATTTAATTGAATATTATTGAACATAAAAATGATTAAAAGTATATTGTAGTTTTTTTTTATTAAAATTTTGGTTTTATTTTTAAGTATTGGTGCTAAGACAACTAAATAAAACAGTGTCAAGTGTCAACTGTCTAACCAAACTTACAAATTCCAGTTCTCAAATTTGGGATATGACAAATGCAATAGAAAATATCATAATTTGGGATATCATAATACACAAAAATGCAAGAGAAGTTTACTAGTGTAGTGAGACCTTTATCTTATTTTATTTTTTGGGTCAAGTCGAACCTGAATTGCGATCACCGGCGACGAACACCTTGACGCCTCTGTTCCTCAAAGCACGAACCACGGCCCAGACCTCATCTCCGTTGTCGACACTCTTCTTCTCGATCTCCCTCTCCGCGTCAAAGTGGACACCACCCCCACCTCCCACTCCAAGCTCTGGCGCCTCCGTCTTCAGCCGCATCGCCAACACCTCCCCGACGCACGCCGCAGCCCTCGCGTCACACCCCTTCCCCCACTCGAACGCGCCCCTCAGCGCGTGTTCCACAGTCGACGCACCCGCCACCACCCTCTCGCGGTTCCCCTCCACCACGTTCGCCGTCATGTGCTTCCCCGACACAAACACCCTCAAAACATACCTCATCATCATCATCCCATTCCCACCCATGGGCTCACCCAATATAACTTAGGGCTTTCTGGGCCCAGGCCCAATACAAATTACAAAAAAGAACGGAAATCCATTTTTATCGTATAAGACGAGCATGGCATTTGCGATGGGAATAATGGCATCAACTACGATAACGCTTATTCTTCCACGACTTACATTCCTCTCGCATCGGAGTAGCAATAAAACTTCTAGTTATAGTGTTAGCGCTGCTTCTAGAATCTTCCATTTCCGTTCTCCTCTTTCACGTTCTATCACCGCGATGAGCACTCCGCAAGGCTCCTCGGACTCGGCTTCCACCAAAACGGTGCGTAGAGGCAAATTCAATCTTATTATTTATTGTTTTTAGTATTAGTTTTATCATTGCGGTGAATTATAGTTATTTTTATTTATTTATTGATAAATGTTAGTTTTGTTAGTAGAGGAATTGAGGTGGCACTGAGCGTGACCTTTTTTCCCTTGTATTGAAATTGTGATTGTGGGTTTTAGGAGAGGGTGGTGATAAAGGGGAGGGTGCAGGGAGTGTTTTACCGGAACTGGACGATTGAGAATGCGACGCAGTTGGGGCTGAAGGGGTGGGTGAGGAACCGGAAGGACGGGTCGGTGGAGGCTGTGTTCTCGGGGAGTGTTGAGGCGGTGCAGGAAATGGAGCAGAGGTGTCGACGTGGCCCTCCCGATGCGCTTGTCACCGGCCTTCAGGTTTTCCCCTGCTCCGATGATGACCCTGGCACTACTGGGTTTCACCGTAAACCTACTCTTTGATCGAGGTTAATTCGGTAATTAATTCCTGGAATTGGAATCTTGCCTTTGCTTCACTCGGTTGGTTATGAATAACATAATTGTTTTTCAGCTGCTTCATCTTTACATTTGTAACTTTTAAGTAGTAAAGTGCTGTGTACCCATCTTTTTTTTATACTCTTGTAGTAGTAGTAGTATATTGATTATGTAAGAAGAATAATTAAATTTAACTTGGGGTCTCTTACTACTTGCTTGCTGGAACCTTGTAATTTTAAGTTTTAACTACTTTAGGCTCTAATTTTGCACAGTTTCCTTAAGGTGGAAAGTTAATAGTCCGGAATTTTGGATTTGCTTAATACATTAGTAGTTCCGTGCAAGTATGGATTTATTATTATACCTTGAGCTTATTTTGATGTTTGCAATTTAACGACTCTTGAGAGAATTACAACTGATTAGATTGTAGTGTCTGTGAGACTGCAGAATGTGTGGGAAGAAATACTTAATATGTCATGAAATACTGTGATGATTATGGGGCATTAGCAGTGCAAGTACAAGTAGGTTAGTGATATAGGATTTAGGTGGGAAAGAATCTTAGGATAGAGAAGAAGAATGAAACAGAGAGGATAGAGAGAGAAGCAAGAGAAACAGAGATCAAGAACAAGAACTGACTGGTGCACTTCTATTATTATTTTTCCAGATTGTCTAAAATACAAGAGCAATGCTTTACTTAATGGAAGCTACGCAACAGCTATAAAATCCTTACTAACATTCTTTTCTTATATTTACATAATAATTAGTTGTATACTAGACATTGTTGATAATCCTTACTAACATTCTTTTCTTACTTATATTTACATAATAATTAGCTGTATACTAGACATTGTTGATATCAGCGACTTAGAAATGATATGTATGAAGGTAGACAGTCTTGCACACATTGGTGTAACCCAATATTTAATATTTAGCTAATAAAAGACGTCGATAGTATGATTTTGATTTCATTTATAAGTAGTATTCTGACTGACTTGATGCATTGCAATGATCACCTCCAATCTTCAGGATTTAGTAGTGTGGTTTGCAGAATGTTGTGTGGTTTTTTTTTTTCTTTACATTCATATGACCTTTTATTAGTGTAGCCAACCAGCCAAGATCCTGGTCAGTTTACGTTCCCCCGTCCCCTCAATTTGGCGCAGGGAGGTAAAAAAGTATAGAGAGAGGGACTGGGTTTCTCTTGCTTTGGAGCCTGTATAATCGGCTACAAGTTCAACGGTAGAGTGCACGTATGACAATTGTGTTGTTCTGCGTGGACTCTGTGGGCTTTAAACCACATTGATAGTTTAATATGTCCATTAGCACCTAACATAGAGATGTGGATCATTCAATACATATTAAGAAATCATACTTTTCTCAATCGACCTGAGGTTTGAAATCAAACTGACTGTTGTGCATTGGGTTTGGGCTCCCTTTTTTTTTCACTTCTAGTTTTCTGTGAAATTTATAGTTGTACAACAGCAGCTAGAACAAACTCACTGGTATCTCATCTCCAAAACTACCTTTGAATTTGATTCTTAGTTTTGTAGTATTGATAAAAAAATTTCACACAAATAAGGCATGTTAATAGAAAAGAAACCCAAGAATTATATAAAATTGTGGTCATTTTTTTCACACTAAATGGATTTCTGATGTGCACGTACAATATCTCCGAGGGCTTGATTTTCAATGCAATATTCAAAATAGCCTACTAATTATAATTAAACTATTAAGAGCATCTCCCATAAGAGATGCTTAATTGGGTTTTTTCATTCCCTTTTTTTGTTCCCACATTACTTTTTGTGGTCTCCAATGTGTCATATTACTCATAAGGAAATCACACATAATTTTGCTCCAATGCAAGAAATCGGAAGAAACCCGCAAGAAATTTCAAAAAATACATACATTTATATTTTTTTAATTAAAACTTATCATTCTTTTAGTTTTTATAAATATGATTAATTAAAGAAAATATTAAATATAAATTAAAAATAATAAAATGACATCATATTTAATTTTCAAACGGATGATTTTTTAATACCTAGGAGTAAAAATATTATGCGTAAAATTTAAAATTTTTTGTTTCATTTTTTGTCTCATTTGCTCTAAGAATAAATTTTTCTCCACACATTCCAATTTTATTCCAACTTTTCCAAGGTTCCAAATTTTTAGAGGCCAAATTTTTATGCAAAACATTTAATAACAAGCCTAGAAGCTTCTTTTGTTATTTTTTATTTCATTTTTTTCTCCTAAATGCATGCTTTGCCTTTTCTTCTCCACACCATAATCTTCTTTCTCTCTTCCCCATTTCCTTTCTTCTCCACACCCATGGATCTCTCTCGCGCACCACCACCGTTGCCCGCGATCCTCCTTCGCGCACCACCAACGGCGCCCGCGAACCTCCCTCGCACACCTCCACCTTCGCGCGTGGCGTCTTCCTCGCGTGGCCTCCACCTCGCGCGTCGTGGCCTCTTCCGAGCGGCACTACCGTCGCGATCTCTTCCCAGTGTCACCACCGTCGCGACACCACAATCTGGTTTGTTGTTTTCCCTCTTTTTTTTTACGGGGTAATTATTTTATTGATAAGTTTCAATTCCTTATATAAGAAACGTATGCCATTCTTGATGAAACGGTTCTGTCACGCAAGTAAACTCCAATGCACAAGTTTTTCAAGGAATTGGTTCTTCAACTGAAGGAACCCTAGAAGCACTCCCGTTGTATATGCTCTAAGCATGTAGCAACTACCTTCTTATCATCGTTTCTTATTGATCATGCTTAGTAATGGCTCTAGTTTTTTAGCTGCTAGTTTGTCTAGTTTTTACCCGTTAGTTCTGCATGAAGTTAAGTGGAAGCTACAAAACTCCAGCTTCATCAGTATTTTAAGCTTGTTCTTGTGCACGCCCCCTTAAGCTTGTTATTGGATTGGAAGTAAAACTGTGATGTTATTGTTACTTTTATTTTTATCTTATACAGGCATATATCGAGTTCATAACCAGATTTCTTATATGTAGATTGGGGGTAACATAGAACTTGTAAATAATCTGTGTTATTTCATACATAAGTTAAACAATGGTGAACCGGTGATTGGTGAAGTAAAGTAACTTTATTTAAAGTGTTAATCGCTCCATGAGAACAGGGTCATATTGTTTAAACTTATGTATGAAATAACACATTTAGAGTTTCAGAGAGAAAAATGTTTTTTTTTTTCCCATCCAAATTAAACTATTCATGTGGACCATTTAAAAATGACGAAAAGTGTAAAGGGTCCGGGACTTGGGGGTTAGACGGTTAGTATGCACAATTTTTTCCTCAAAGTCACAAATTTGAATATATACTCTTTTAGGATTTGTTTGATGCATGGAGAACAACATAGCACAAATACTTAAGTTATTGGATAACTTTTTGTCTTGTATTATTTGGTAAACAATGGACAACATCTTAATCTTAATGTGATTCATATTATCATATACACATATAATAATATATACTTTATATAATATTTTATTATATATATTAAAGTATATATATAAACTAATTAATCATGTTGTTTGTGAAAGAAAATCACTTCACATACACTCAAAAATTGAATTTGAAGTATGAAAATAATGACCCAAACATGTTATTGGTTTCCTATCATGCCTATATCTTACATGTAGTTGGCTTGGCTTAAAAATGATGGGAATAGGGAAATGAGGAAATAGTTTCGACATGAATATGTGAAAGAAATTTCAACTCTATTGTTTATTTCAGGTAATTAACAACCAATGTAACATGTTAGTGAGAAAACAATATTGAGTCATTAATAGTTTATACTTGTTGAGAAATAAGAAATTTAATTTAATTTTAAATAAATGTCTACATTTTGTAAAATCGTAATTATAAAAGAAGTCATATAAATGTATCAAGTATCGAAAATGCACATGTTTTTATTTTTTATTTTTATTATTAAATACTAGTTATTAGTATTATTAATTTTTATTAGCAGAAGAATTTAAATTAATGATTTATCTTCCTTCATCCTAGACTTAACCTTACATATGCCTTATAGAATTTATTAATTTGACATATTGGAGATCCCACTCCATTTGATCAACCACTAGGGACCTATGATTTATTAGTTTATTTGTTTTTATCAGTAAAAGTAAAAGGTGTTCAAATTTGAATCCATTATCTCATATTTTAACAAGCACAAGACTTAAACTTTACATATCAAGTAATTGGATATAAATAATTAATATACTGAAATTAAAGTCAATTATTTGAATAATATTTAAGTTTAATATTTGACAAAAATATTTTTCGGTCAAGTTTTACTTATCTTTTGTCCAAATTTTGAATTAGTCCATATCTTTTTTTCTTGATGAATAGAAGAGTGAAAAAAAATTCTTTTATGATAGGATTTTACAACATCAACAATAATAACATACATATGATAACTTTGAGACTTTAAATATAATGTTTATACAAAAAATGATAAAAAAAATAGGAACAATAATTTGTAATATGGTGGTCACCAACTAGGGGTCACATATGTGGGAAAAAATGGTGAGATTTTTTTTTTTTTTTTTTGAAATTACATGGGACTGAGGAGAAAATGAGTTGGTACTTTTTATTTTAACAAAACTAATTTCCGCTTCAGTAGGAACAAAAATCAAATCTCATTCACACCTTTCTTTAATAATTATAAAAGTATTGGTGAAGGATGCTATAATATCTAATTTTTTGTGGCGTCTATGGCGTTATGTTTTATGGTTAGGAAATATTTCACTTATTTTCTAGGAAGAAAAAATATTTGACTTAGAAATGCAAGTTTTCATGTGTACAGGTGGTTTATATTAATTAATTTAAGTACACATTTCATCCAATTTTTTAAATACATAGGCAACATTTTAAAAATGTTGCTAATAAAAATGTTTTGTAACATTCAACAAATGTTATTAATTCGTTTATTTTAAAATACAATAAAATGTCATTTTTGTATTATTTTAAACTTTTAAAATTTTAAATACATGGTTCATACATTTTTTATATTAGATATTAGGTAAAAAAAATTTAATACCATAAAATAAATTGTATAATGAGAAAAATTATATTATATTATTCTAAAACTTGTAAAATAAATGGTCTAATAATTAGAAAATAAATATTTGCATAAAACTAAACCTCATGGAAACATTCGTGAATATGCATACATGTAAGAATATTCAAACAGAGCATATCTATAGTCATAGCTGAATTGAGGAGAGCCAAAATACATTAGTAGAGTTGATCATCAACCTCAACAACAATTGTATCTTCAAATAGCTACCAAATAAAAAACTAAGGATTCAGATCAACTAAAGAAGAACACTCTCATATGTTTGCCAGTTGATTCGCGAAGCTACAGTAAGAAACCATTTTTATCATCCCTATTGAGAAGAAAAAGTAATTACAAGTAAGCTATAATTAATGATACATACAGATAAACAAATCCAGATGAATAAGTATTAATTAACAGCATGCAATGATCACACACAGATAATGTTATCACTGGATTCACTGCCTTACAATGCACAACATCTATCACCAGAAGCTAATGTAGGCAAAAGAAAAAAAGGTATCCATTGCTCTGACGGTAGACTCCTGGTTTTTTTAATATCTTCAGGTAGCTTTTTAAATATCTTAGTAGATATGTAGAATTGAAAGTTCTCAAAATGTGTTCAAGTGTTATTTACCACCTCTGCATTTCAACTATGTGCAAATCATGCGCTGGGAAGGCCAAAGGGGTATTATTTCTGTTTTTTGTAATGGTGTGGAGATGTCAAGATTTAAGAAGGGAAGTTCTGTAGGCAAAAAGCCTTTTAGGTGTGGGCTTGAGATTTTGACCAATCTATACACTTTCAGATTGTATTAAAAGTAAATATAGAGTGCTTAAGCAAAATATAGATTAAACCACAATTGAACTAATCACATTATAAATCGAAGTAACTAAACATATCTATGATTCAAATATATAATACAAAAGGATAAAGTGATTCCAATCAATTTTTTTTATTCTAAATAACAATTTCAAAACAAAAGCGGGGGGCTAAAATACAACTAAGAGACTTCACTATACATTTTGGTGGAAAATTACTAACTTTAGTTGAAATGTCTTTCAAGCATCTCCCTGTTTCTTGATCTTCAAAGCATATCACCATATCCTCTTCAAAAATAAAATACAACAAGTTAGTTAATTTATACAAATAAAAATATTCTTTCAATTGATCATTGCATTGTAAAAAAAAATGAAAAATCAATACTTCTAGCACGATCACAGAATTGTACAGGACATCTTTTATCTAATATCATCACAGAATTACTCAGAGAAAAGTTCTAATAACTAAAAGAATATAATATGACAAGAATATAACATAACAAAGCAGTGACTAGTACTTCATTCAGTCATTAGAACTTCTCAAGTCAAGACTCAAATTCAGTAAATGTGAAGCATCAATATAGAATATAATAAATATAAATTGAAGTCAGATACCTACATAGGCCATATTGAGGATCAAGCTTTGCTAAATTAGCATATCGTATACTCTGCAACATAAGATAGAAATTAGAAGAGTGAGAGAAAAGGCTGAACCAGAATGTAAAAGAATGTTCCAAATCTTCGAATCATATGAAAGAGATTAGAAGAGTTAGAAAGTTACAAGGTGTAAGTTTAAGAATCAAAATATAATGAATTATATCAAATCAGAACGGATTAAGATATTAAGTTCATACCAATGGTAAAATCAGGAATTAGAAATCGACAAATTTTAGTACAAAATCAAGTCACATTGAACTCTGCATCCAATTAGACCCTGATGAAATCGACATTGGTTCCTACAAAGAAAATTGACAAAATCAAGCACACCATGGCAGAGTATCAGGGCAGTGCAAAGAATTAAAGCCAAATCAAGCACAACAAGTTACCAAAATTGAAATATAAATCAAAATTGATATTTGAAATCAAGTACACCATTAATTATGAGGAGATTTAGACTGAAGTTGGAGAGAGAGAGAGAGAGAGAGAGTTGCGCGAGTGAGATCGAGAGTGCGAAAAGTTGTCTGCAAAGAGAGAAAATATAAAGAAAAATTGAATCGAAATCAAGTAAGATCGAATAACCTTTTGATTTTGTAGACTAGGAGAAACCGTCGTCATAGATGAGAGATCCCATGAGCTTGACCTTGTTGGAATAGAATAATAAGGTTTCCCAATTTTCTTTTGTTTTTGTTTTCTTAGTTGTGGACTTGTGGTACAGTGGTAGTGGCATTTGGTAACATTTGTCAGTAAGCAATAACAACATTTGTTAAAAATATTATGTTTAATAACCAATAGCAACATTTGTTATAATGAATGTTAGTAAAAACTCAATTTAATAAACAATTGCAACATTTTTACAAATGTTACCGGATAAATGTTGCAAAATGTGTAATATGTAGTAGTGAGAGTGCCTTTAAAAGTCTTGGTAATTCTCAACTATGGTAATCTCTGTAAAAAAATAAAAATTTGTAATTTTAATAAATTTTAATTCATAAAAAGAAATGAGTTTAGAAGATTAACTTTGGATCATTTCTATTGAAAGAAAAATCAATTGAGTCAATTACTAATAGTCTTTCTATGACCTATATATGCACTACATAGTACATAGTCATACTGACATGCTTGTCAGCACGCCCCAACTCTAAACAGAAAAAAGTGCTTTTGTAGACTCCATTGACGTTGCAGACAATAGTAACTAATTAATGAACAATAACATACAAAAATCCAATTACATAGTTGGCTCCAAGCAGATAGCAAAGGCCAACAAATCAAGACACTTAAAATTCTATCGGCATGGTTTAAGTCTGGTGAAAGTTGTCCTTTAGTCTAGACTCTAGAAATAACTTCGTAACTTAAAGTTGCATCCCCACAAAAACTTTATCATTAGCATATCAATGAAATCACTTATCTCCAACCCGAAACAATATAATTAACTTCCCAATCTCAGCTGTCCGCCACATAAGCCTACTCAAACCCAGCCACTACCAGGAAGGGGAAGACGAAATTAAGAAAGCTTAAGAAAAAAGATAATAAATCAAGTCTACTAGCTAGAGCTTTGTGAATTTACCATAGTGATTGTAATAAAAGTCTTTATATTTGGTTTTGATAATTTATTGGTAGGGTGACAAAGTTTTTCTTCTGAAGCTGCATATTTAGGTTTGGAACTGGGACAATTGCTTAAGCTTGAATAACCTTGCGGCAATTAATGTACAGGATTGGTGGTTTCTTTTTTGTTTTGATTTATTTCAAGAACAAATTAATCAAAACATTGCATTGAAAGAGGACTTATCATGCTTTTAAAATACAGTCTGCGATCATAATTATAGTTACACATTACAATATCAAAGTTTCTGAGACCATTGCACAGTGCGATAGCAATTGCACTAACCTTAATCGTTCCTCAATTTCTCATAATACCGAATTTTTTAACGTCTCGAAACCCACAGTAGCAACTAATTAAAAACCTTCATCATGACCCATATGCATTAGTAAAAATTAATATTAGCTTATGCCAAAATATCTGTGGTTGTTCGAAACTTTAGCTAAAATGAAAAACCAAAAAATCCTAGGATTGTAGGATAGTAGTTGAACACATACAGTACTATATAAGAGGGACTGGCTGGGACAACAAATTCTAGGCCCTCCCTCAAAGATAAGAGGACCCTTCAGATAATGGCAAATTGGCGATAAATGCAATGAACTGCAACACGTTATAGTGTTATACACTGTTTGGCAATTAATATGCACCTAGAGTCAAGAAATTCCGCGTGTGTTCTTAGTATAAATGGCCAAAACTCTGCACACGAGGACTCCAAGCTCTAAAAATTCATATCACTAGTAATTCACTATTCTATCAGAAGAAAACTTACAAACAAAAAGTTTAGATGCTTAGATCTTTAGTTTTGGGAGGATACAAAAGAGTCTCTCAGTGTTTGTACCAAGAAGGCCTGCATTCAACTACTTCAGTGAAGATCATGCTGCAATAGTGGCGCCAGATGATGTTATGGAAGGATATTTTGCTGTTCTTACAATCAAGGGTGAGGAAACCAAAAGGTTCATTGTTGGGTTAGACTACTTGAATGATCCTGCATTCTTGGGACTATTGGACCAAGCTCAAGAAGAGTATAGTTTCAAACAGCAAGGAACTCTTGCACTCCCTTGTCGCCCTCAACAGTTACAGAAGATTCTATATGCTCCAAAGCATAGAGTTGGGAATCAAAGATGAAGGAAGGTATACTACTCATCTTCTAATTACTTGTTACTTTTGCATCTCCAATGTTCCTGTTCTTTTAACTAAGAGAATAACTCATTAATTAAAAAGGACAAAACTTAGATTAATCATTGGTACTCTTGTCTAATCAGATTTGGAGATTTACCGTGGTTACAGGCAAAACAAAAAAATTCATTATAGGTCATCACATATTACCAAAGTGAAGTTCAAAATTTGATTGGAAAACAATAATAGTACCTATGGTATCTGTGGTACCTCTATCTACGATTTTTTCAAAAAAAAAAAAAAAATTAACTTGTTTCTTATAAGTTATTTTTCTTCTATTTTAAAAGTTTCTTTCAATATTTTTTAAGCAAGTCAAAAGAATATACTAACAAAGAAAAGCTAAGGCACAACATAAGATATGTTCCCAGAATCCCACTTGGCCAAAAAAGTCAGTACAGCTTGCGAAAAGCGCATACCAGTAGGGCAACCACAATTATAAAAGCTTGACAAGTTTGCTAAATATCTATGAACAGGATCAAAACTACCACAACATGCCTAATTAAAAGTCTAATCCAAGGTGTTTTTAACCACAAGTGATCAAATATTGCCAGGCCATTCCAGCAAAATGTATTCAAATGGCTCATTTTAGTCATAAACCTATCAACCAGTATGTATTATTGAATGCAAAATCAGTTTACCCAGAGATTCTATTGTTGGTAGTGTAAGCGTGAGGATAAAAAACAAACTCATATTAGATCAAATTATTGCTGGAACACTCTTTGTATTGAATGATACTCGAATCTAAATCTAAAGATTGTTGGAACAATCTTTATGGACTAATACTTGAATCTAAAGATTATTGGTACACGTTAGCGATGACTTCACAACAATGAAAAAATTTCAAAGAGTAAATCATTTATGGTGATGGTCTTGTAAGAAAGAAGAAATAGCAAAGAAAAATGGAAGTCTCAGTGTAGTAAGATACTAACATTTACATTTGATGAATCCTCACTAATCTCTCTATATAAATTTGACGCAGTAAGATGTTTTGGCAAATCCCCATTAGGATACAATGAAATTTCTTAACATGCATTATTTGCACTCCACATCAAGCACATCGTCAATCAATGGTAGTTTAAAGAATAATAATTTTCTTAATTCTCTTTGCTTATAAAGGAAAGAAAGGAAGTGGTTTGAATGTAAAGAATTAGTGTCTTACAGTTCTTTTAGTTCAATTTATAAGTCATCTTATATAGATCTTTTGGTGAAATGTATAATCTTTTTAAAGAGACAAATCTCATAACTCTCGGTGAAGACATATTTCATGATTTTTTGGGAAGAGCTACATCTTTAATGAAAGAATATAGACTTTCATTAAAGAATACAACATTTCATACTTGCATCTTTTCATGAATGATGACATTTTTAAGTCTGTGCATTATCATAATTTCATTACATATTGATATGTTACACTAAGTTAAAAATTTATTTAATATAAATTTATGAATGTAACACATCATAAAAAAACATTAATTAACAAAAGAGTAATTAATAATATATTGAGTTAATACCTTTATAAGTAGTACATACTATTTTCTAATAACATGAAATATTTTAATTTAAATAAAAAAGGAGACAATCAATTGAGAAATGATTTTAATCCATTTATAGAATAAACATAAAAATAGTAAAATAGTAAAACTAACCAACATAACATAATATAGTTTACCACACAACTATATATGAACTTTTACAAATTTATGGGTCCCTCCAGCCTGGGCCGTTGCCCCCTTTAGCCTAGATCAAGGGCTCCCGAAGATCATATGAACTCGATCAGCTTGCTTGGTATTAATGTTACACAATCACTATGGGTGACTTCGGTTGTGTGCTTTTGCGTAACCATGCATGATACTAATGAGAATTGAATTTACTAAATTCTCACAGATCGATCGATGATACCAATGACATGTCGAGGACCCGAGGTGGACTGCTAACGTACTTGAGATGGACAATTGATGACCGAACTCCTAAAGTGAGATCACTATGATATATATATATGCTTGATATATAGGACGAGATTTGAGTTCTCTTGCGGTCAGTTGGTACTCTACTGTAGCTGATATCTTATGGAAAATAGGTAGATAACTATGAATAAAACTTTTGCTGTTCAAATTAGTGATAATCTCACTATTAAATGCTTACCAAATAATATAATGACGTTGACAGTGTTTATAGAAGTTAAAGACGAGCTGGTTTTTATAATGAGATTAAAAGCCAGTGCAATGATACTTCATCTTTAATGTAACAATAAGGTAGTAGTAATTTACTAATTTTGCTCCTAACTAAAGTGTAATATACTGTTTACTACTGTGTATCTTAGACTCCCTATAATTAACTGTTCATACAAGTGTATCACAGTTGGCTCGAAGCAGAATAGGGGCCAACAAATTAAGACTCAACTATATTTTTTAAAAGACATTTGCGAAGTATATATGTATATATATACTACGAATTAAATTATAAGCGGCAAGAAAGTTAGAAGCTGTCAAGTGATTATTTACAATGACGCCAATAATATGAAAATTAACTTAGTCCAAACACAAGTTCATAACTTTTGAGTACCACCTATCCACCATTGCCTCCCTCACAAGAACTGTCTTATTATTCACATACTGCATCAACAGAATCACACACTCAACTCCTCAGCCACTAGCAGAGTGGAAGAGGAAAGGAGATAAAATAGATAATAATTCAACCCAAATTTTGTATTTTTCATTTTTCTTTATCTCTCTTTTTATAATACTATATAACTTATTTATTTACACTTTTGTCTCATTTCTCATTCTTTCTCAAGTTGTCATGCAACGTGTTCATGAATCTTTTTTCTTTCTAACAATGACAGTTTTATACTTCTTGCTAACCACAATTGCAATTAAACCTTTATAAAACTCATGCAAGAGATATAAAATTGACTTAATGATAAATGGTGAAGAGAGAGAAATAGGTTGTGGATTGGAATCTTTCTCCTAACAAAAACTAACAAAAATAACCACAAACATATGTCAATAAAAAAATGAACCATGCATTAGTAAAAAATAGTATTCTCTTATGCTAAAATATCTGGTTGTTTGAAACATTCATGATTCATGTAATCATGTTAGCAAAAAGCCAAATTCTTGGATTGTAAGAAACACATACAGTACTATAAGAGAAAGACAGCAGGGACAACAAATTATAGCCCCCACCCTTCCCCCTTGGAAGATAAGAGGACCCTTCAAATAATAGCGAATTGGTAATAAATGCAATGCACGGGAACACGTCATGCACTGTTTGGCAAAACCTTACCTTAGAGTGATGACCGTGTGTGTTCTCAGCATAAATAGCCAAAATCTGCATTAGAGGACTCCAAGCTCCAAAAATTTCTAATCATTAGTAATTCTAATTCGCATACTCTATCAGAAGTAAGCTTACAGCACTAAAAGTTCAAGATGCTTAGGAATTTTGTTGGGAGGATACAAAAGGGTTTTTCACTGTTTGTAGCTAGAAGGCCAGATGCATTCAGCTACTTCAGTGAAGATTGCGCCGCAATGGCGGCACAAGATGATGTTAGGGAAGGTTATTTTTCTGTTCTTGCAATCAAGGGTGAGGAAACAAAAAGGTTTATTGTTGGTTTAGACTACTTGAACGATCCTGCATTCTTGGGACTTCTGGACCAAGCTCAAGAAGAGTACGGTTTCAGGCAAAAGGGAGCTCTTGCTCTCCCTTGTCGCCCTCAAGAGTTACAGAAGATTCTAGATGGTCCCAAAGCATAGAGCAAGGAACCAAAAGATATGAAGAAAGGGATGGTATAGTCATGCATCTTTCCATCGTAAAGAACAATTATAAGAAAGCAGAATCTAATTACTTATTACTTTGTATGTCTCCAATAAAGTTCTTGTTCTTTGAATGAAAACAATAGCACATTAATAAAAATAATTAACACTTATGGTACTATTTGCAGGTGGCCTAACTTCTTTCTTAAGAGTTTTTATTTTAAAACTTACTTGATTTAAAGTTAAAAGATAAAAGTACCACTGAGCCGGTAAGTTAGTTGAATGAGAGTTTGTATAGCTAAGTGTCAAGTGATAAGATGAAGTCTGATGTATGGCAGAGTTGTCCAGATGGAGTTGATCCAAATATGTTTGATTTTGACAAACGAGTACACTTTTTCATATGGAAATTACCTTGGAGCAAAATGCAGTCTCTGCACTACATGTCACGAGATTTTAACCAGATTTCATGTTTAAAGTGTCAAAATGGTGTTTTTCTTTTTTATCGTAATTTTAGGAGTATTTTTACAATTTTCTTCATGTAAGGACCTTTTTGATATTTTTTTTATTTCTAGCTTTAGGGGTTTTATCGCATTAGAAAATATTTATTTATATGTACTTAAGCTTTAACTGCAGTGAAAAGTAAGCTATAACATATCTGCAAAATGCATGGATATTAAAATGCTCTTTGGAGAGAGATTAATTGAGTTAACACTAATATATATGTTCTATATAGTCATACTTGTTTGTCCGCACGCCTCTCCTCTCTAATCAGAACGAAAGCGTTTTTTTTTTTTGTAGACCCCATTCATGCATGTTGCAGATAATCGTACGTATCTAATGAATAATAACACAAAAATCCAATGATAGTTGGCTCCAAGCAGAATAGGGGCCAACAAAATAAGACACTTAAATTCTTTCTGCAAATTTGCCTCCCCATAGACATTTTTATCTTGTCGGCATGATTTAAGTCTTTATTCAGTTCAAATAGTCAAAGGAGAAACGTGTTCAAAAATTCAAATACAAAACATAATTTGAAGTTTCTACTTCCAATCGTTTTTATAAGTTTTAATAAGATCTAAGTTAAAATGTGTTATGCAATAACATTTTTACAAAAATATACTTCATTATAAATCATTCCTTTGACTTCAATAATACATTATTGTCCTCTACCAAAAATAATACATTAATGTCTTATACTCTATATAGTATTTTGGGAAAATTATTTTATCTCTTCCCTATCTGCACAGTTAATAAAATTTAAAACAATAAACATGCTATTAATGAAAGAGATTAAAAGAATTAAAGTCAATAAAAATATTAAAAAGAATAAAAGCACGCCTCATGTTAATTTGGGGGTAACTTAATTGAAAAAAAATTACACAATTTCATTTTGGATAATTTTGATGAATATAAGATCACTATGAATAATAATTTTTTTTTCAAATATTAAATGTAATTATATATCTAAAATTCAAATTTAAAACTATCAATTAAATTTGAATAATTCTATGCAAATTGATCCACAAATTGATCAGCGCACATGATAATAGTCTATCATGCACTAGTTGAATATTATCCATAAATAAGCTATTTGATTATGTTTAGATATAACAACTACTACTTTTTAAATGAAATTTGTGAAGTATGTAAATATATTTCTTTGAATTTATAAGTTGAGAAGAAAGATAGATGCTACCAAAGAAAAATGGTTCTCCACACGACACTAATAAAGTTACTCTTATGAATGTTAACCTATAGTTTAGATTTCAGAGAGGTTCAAAGTTTCTGAGATCATTAGTTAATTGCATCGCCAGAAAAAAAAAAAAAAACTGTATTATTTGCATACTGAATAACAATGAAATAAACTACACACACTCATCTGCTAGACTGCTACCTGAAACCGTAAATTAACTTCCCAATCTCAGCTGCTGCCTCATAAGCCTACTCGATCAACCCCTCAGCTGCACTATACCAGGAAGAGGAAAGGAGCTTAAAAAATGAAGGTAATTCAAGTGTACTAGCTAAACTTTATATTTGGTTTTGACTTGTTTCAAGAACAATATATTAATCAAAATATTGCATTGAAAGAGGACTTTTCATGGTTTTCAAATATAGTTTCCAATCATAATTATAGTTACAATATGAGGTTATAAGGTTGGAGTGGTGTTTACAATATCAAAAATAAAAGAATAAGAGGACCCGGGGTTTGCAATTACAATATCAAAAAGAAAGAAAGAAATAGTTACAATATCAAAGTTTCTGAGGTGTTTACATTACATTGCTATAACAACTGCACCAAGCCACCAACCTTAGTGGTTCCGCAATTTCTCGTAATATCCATACATAGTATCAACTAAAAATCTTTATTCATTTAAGCCAAAACAAGAACCAAATTCTTTGATTGTAGTATTTGAGCATATACATAAGATAAGAGAAACACGGGGACAACAAATTCCAGCTAGGCCCTCCCTCAAAGATAAGAGAGGACCCGTAAAATAATGGCAAGTTGGCAATAAATGCAACGCATGGCACACGCATCCATTGTTTGGAAATTAATCCCCACCTAGAGTCAAGAAATTACGCGTGTTCTCAGCATAAATAGCCAAACTCCACATACAACGACCTCAAGCTCTAAAACTTCTTAGTCATTTATTAATATCTACTATCAGAACAAAACAAATTTCAAGATGCTTAGGTATTTTATTGGGAGGATACAAAAGGGTCTTTCACTGTTTGTTGCTAGAAGGCCTGCATTCAGCTACTTCAGTGAAGATCGTGCCGCAACTGCGGTGCAAGATGATGTTATGGAAGGTTATTTTTCTGTTCTTGCAATCAAGGGTGAGGAAACCAAAAGGTTTATTGTTGGGTTAGATTACTTGAATGATCCTGCATTCTTGGGACTTCTGGATCAAGCTCGGGAAGAGTATGGTTTCAGACATCAAGGAGCTCTTGCACTCCCTTGTCGCCCTCAAGAATTACAGAAGATTCTAGATGGTCCCAAAGCATAACCAAAGATGAAAAAAAAGGATATCAGTCCTCGCTCTTTCCATTGTAGAGAACAACTATTAGGAACCATAATCTAATTACATGTTACTTTGTGTATCTCCATCTCTTTCAATGCAAAAAAATAACACCCTAACAAAAAAAATGGACTTAATTATGTTTGAAATCTCTGATAGGTATCCAATTTTTGTTTTGAGTCTCTCCTAAATTTTGTTGTTATTTTAAGTTTATGATACATTAAAAGTTTTGTTTCAGGTTTCTATAGTGAGAACATGATATCATCTCAATGATTTTTTTAATATATATTAGCTGTTAAAAATGTCAAGCAATTTCCATGGCCAATTGTTTTCATTATTCACCCATCCCGCAGCAAGAGAAGAATCACATTCAATTAAGGTCAAAATCACAACAAAAAAGGATCGCATTAAGGAAGACCTGCACTTCAGCCTCATACGCCTGCCAGCATTTATTACAACACCACCAGTTCCCCCCAAACCAGAAAAACTTCTAGCAGCACCATCAACATAAAATTTAAACATATAATGAGCTTAGGGTTCTATACAGCATTATAAGTAAAAGATATATCAATAATTAAATCACATTAATTGCTGCAATGAAACGCCATTTGGGCCACAACAGAACCTCAACACTGCTCTATAGCAGCTTTTTGTTAAAAAATAATAATTCATATTTCAATATTCTAATTTTCGATGATTGAATGAGATCGGTAGTATAGGATATTGGGTGAGCACGGGAGGCATATAATGATAACGAATGATACAAAATCTTAAAATGAATAAAAATTTATACAATATTATAAGTAAAAGATATATCAATAATTAAACCACAACCACAATTACAATTTATAACTATGCATGAGGTAGCTAGTGAGGACGAGCCCTAACATATCGATAAAATTGTGTCTTGGTGATTTGTTAGTCATGAATTCGAATTTGAAAACA
The DNA here is from genome assembly GCA_007407185.1 of Glycine tomentella. Lineage (NCBI taxonomy): Eukaryota > Viridiplantae > Streptophyta > Magnoliopsida > Fabales > Fabaceae > Glycine > Glycine tomentella. The sequence goes on along the minus strand of PYAF01005253.1, from coordinate 61,637 downwards.
ACTTCTTTGTATATCTAAAGGTAAGACTGCGTACAATATATTTTCCTCTGATCTGCTTATAGCATAGAGCCTTTAAATAATGAGATACGTAGCATGAGGTAGCTAGTGGTGTCCAAGAAACTTGTTTCATATGTTTTATCACTTTGGGCAGTGTGTATTTATTCCAAATTCCAATTAAGGAAAATTTGATCTAGTGAACTTATGGGGCCAATGCTATACCCTTACCAAGCCAATCAAGCCAGACTACGTACTGTAACCACTTACTTCCATTTTGTACATATTCCCCACAGATTCTATAAGATTCCTTAACTTTCTTCTTTTAGAACCCTCCTTCTCTAGTCTGTCAATGACCATGTTAATTTAGCTATACCTCTAGAATTTAATTTTGATCACAACCCTAAACATGCACCTCTATTCTTGCTCATGTTCTGATAATCTTTGACAAACATTTCATTTTCTTTTTTGAAGAAGTGTTAAACTTTCCAAGCCTACAATTATAGTACAATTGCACTATTTCTCAACCAAATGTTTGAAACCTTCTTCCCCCATAATTAAAGAATTCAAAGGATTTAGTCCAAAATCATCAATTAAAAAGATAGGAACTTGATCCCACAAACTTCTTTTCCAGTTAAGATTGGTTGATATGTGGCAAATTCTCCTAATTAACAATTTATATGAGGTAGATATGTACTTATTGTCTTGAGATTTTGGATTAAATATGGTGTAGCCAATTCATTTGTGTGATTCTAATTTGACCTCCCTTTATGGAAATGTCCCTGGTGTTCTAATTCAAGTCTAGTGAATCTCATTGTAGTTCTGTTTGGCCAGAGTTTGAATAAGAATAAGACAACATATATAGCATTTTTTTCTATAAAATTTTAAATTACGATTTACTGATTGTAATCAAATTCATTTGCTAGTATAATTGTACTAAAATGATGTAACAATATAGTTTACTGCTAGTATTCGTAATAAAATTATTTTTGCAGGTAAAAAGTTTGAGAGAGATTGAAGAGGGAACAAATAGATAAGGTACACGAACATGTTCTTTGAGGAAAAGTAATTAGGATAAAGCTGAGGCTAGGTGGAAAAAAAAAGGTGAGGGAAAGCTCTTCAAAGTACCTTTTTTGAAAGTTGTTTTTTTCTATTCTTCTCTATAAAATATAAGATAATTTTATTTGTAAAGCTTCTTTAAAACAGTATTTATTGTACTCAAGATTCATCTAAAAATATAGAGTAAAGAGAGTTGTTATGATACCAGAGAAATTTAAGTTTTGATACAATCGTTTCTTGGGGGCCAGTGATTGAATAAGTTTAAACACATTTATGAAGAAAATGAAGGGGGGGGGGGGGGGGGGGGTAAAGAGAGCTTCAACATAACAGTATTAAAACCCTTAATTTTGGAAGATAGCATAGGATTGTCACGGGAGAGAATTTCTAAATTACACTATCAATAACACTCAATTGCTACATACTCAAAATCATTACATATCATTAACTCGCAAATAGTAACCGTTAATTAAGATCCAATGCCACATTCCCGCGTATAATTAAGAAGGAAGAATTGAATGAGCCAAAGGTTGCATTAAATGACATGTCGCTTTAACATCGTGGAATGCCTCCTTTCTGGCTTCTTAGGCTTCCCATGATGGTGATATATATACACATTGCGCTTTCTTCCCATCCAAATCCAATTATAGAATTCGCTTTGTAATATTCCTGCAATACTCTACACTGAACACTAATGCTGAAATTCCATATTAGAAATCAAGTTAATTTTTTATTTATTTAATACCACCCTAATTAGGGCTTTAAACTCTCCAATGATATTTCAAGTATCTCTACAAGCTTCAATCAATTGGACTGGTTATGAGATTAATCATTGATCGGGATTGAATCACACTTAAAACTCCTCTTTAATTTGGAGTTATGTATGTTGTAACTTAATGTAACATAAGATATATATATCATAACATTGTTGCTCCAAGAACAAGATTGAATAACTGCATAATAATCATAGAAACTGATGGAAGATTCTCAAATCTTTGATTGCAAAGGTATTAATTATTGAAGGGTCTCCCACTCTGGACCCAAAAAATCGCTCATCCAAGTGATGTTGATGAGGAAAACGAAACAGAAATAATGGTGTGACACTCACCAGAAAGAAAGTGTTAATCAAAGGTAATTTTGGGGGTACGTGGCAGCTATCATGAAAAGAGGATCATTTATTTTCCTTTGGTGATGTGCTAACATAAACTATACATATTTGAAAAGGATAGTTTCCAGTACCAACTAATCATGCAGAAAAAATAAAAAAAAAATCAAGCAAATAAGGGCACACATACAATATGCCAAGGCTTAAGAAATCATGGTGCTAGATTCAATTTATATAGGAATATTGCACGGGTGATCCTCACGGAGACACCGCGTGAGGAATACACGCCAATTGTCTATATAGTGAGTCCAGAAGGGTGAAAAAGACCCTCAAAATTGTTGCATGCATTTAGTGTGCATGTTTCTGTACCTATAAGTAAAAGGCTCCACAGTACCATATCTCTCTCGAGAAATTTCATGCATTGCTTCTCTTCATCTTATCCACTTAGTCATCATTATAAATATCTACACTCTACAATCATGAAACTACAACCTCATTTATAAAAAGAAAAAAACAAAGCTTTCAAGTTTCAACCATATAGCTTCATAAAGAGTACTTTAATTAATTAAGATAACATTACAAAGTTCATGATGCTCTGGTCTTTCTTTGGAAAGGTACACGACGGTCTCACGGTAGTGTTTGCACCGATTAAGAGATCGCTGACACCTATCAGCAACGACGGTTCAGCGAGAGAGGTGCCGGGTGACATTTCGGAAGGGCAGTTCGTGGTTCTTGCTAACAAGGGTGAAGAGAGCAAAAGGTTTATTGTGGAGTTGCACTATTTGGATGACCCTGCATTTTTGGGACTGCTGGAGAGGGCAAGAGAAGAGTATGGTTTCAGACAGAAGGGGGTTTTGGTAATTCCCTGCTACCCTCAAGAACTAGAGAAGATTCTAGAACAACAACCAAGGGATCATGAAAGTACTGTTGTGGAGGAGATGGAGGTAAATTAACGGATTCAATTCAAGATATTAGTGAATGTAGCGCCATTTCATGCAGTAGTTGACATGAAATTGGAAACAAACTTTGTTGAATTTAATAGCAAATTAATTATTAGATATTTAGATTCAAATCGGCCATATCTTGTTTGAGACTTCTGGGGCTGGCTACTAATAGTTTAATAGAGTAAAATTGTGAATGGCTCCATGAACATAACTTGACTGCACCAATCACATGAGAGTCAAACTTCAAGTTAACTTAATTAGCTTGGTGTAACAAGTACAACAATTGTTTTCTTATTATCACATCATGTGTATGTTATAATTCTTAATCCCCACTTCTCTCTTTTTAATTTCTTCCTATCTGAATTGTAAGTAGGAATAACATTATTCTTAAAAATAAAATCATCAGAAAAGTTTATATTGATAAATATCCAAATAAACATATCTAGAGTTCATAACTTTGTGTGTGTGTATATATATATATATATATATATATATATATAAGGTCTAATCGGTGAATTAAGCGAATGAAACAGCATGTTTGAGTTTGATTCAGCACAAAAAATAATTATAAAAAAGGAAACTAATTAAGTAAATTGAAGATGTATAAAAAGGGTCTCTCAATTTTAGCTTCAAGAGATCACATGGGAAACTGCAGCAGCAACAGCAACAGCGGTGGCAGAAGATGTAAGGTAGGACGTATACTTTGCTATTCAAGCTATTAAGTGTGAATAAATAAAAACAGTTTATGTAACTGGTTCAGCTTTCTTGAGACCACACTAGAGTAAGCTAGGAATAATCTGACTTTCCACAAAGGAAATCTCTTTGCACTCCCTTACAAGCCTCAAGGTCTGCAGAAGTTCAGAGAAGAGAAAGAAGCATAGAAAGAACATGTGTACATGAGACAGAGAGTAAGAGAGTGCAGAAATAAGCTCTAAGCTATTGTTTTTTATCAGCAAAAGAAAGATGTGCATTAGATATTTTGATTTTTGGGTACAAGAGGTACCCAACCCTTACAAATTAAAAAATATCCTATCATAACAATTACCATCTCCATCCTGATTACTTTATACTAAACTTTAAATGTGTCATCTTTACAAGATCTAAGCTAGTGTAAAGTAAGTGCGTAAATTAATAACCCGAATTTGGTTTTTGTAGTTAGTGCAGTTGACTATACGTATGGGATGTACAACCGTCGTCGTTCGTCGTAGGCCTAGCCCCTGTAGTAGTGCAAATCGCAGTCCAACAACGTAAATTGACCAATTGCATCCTTTGTAGGGAACTATAATACACGGATATGATATGTGTACCGGGTATGATATTTTGTTATTGGGGATCTGATTAGACTTAAAATAAAGATATATATAAAAATTCATAAATAATATAAAAAATATAATCTTAACTTAGTAAATCTAAATTAAAAACATTTTTCTTTGATATATATTATAAAGAAAATAAAAATTATAAATTGTTTTGATTATAAATTATTTGCTTACAAATAAAATAGTTTAATTTAATCTCAATCTCTTTTTTGAACATCATTAATAAAGAGAATAATTATATTTTTGAATTATTAAGAGATAATTTTTTCATGTTTCTGTCTTATACATGTTTCTTTGTCTGATATTTGGCTATATTTAAGATGTTTATAACTATTTTTTAAGCATGCATGGTAATTTAAAGAATATATATCAGTATCCGATGTGCAAGAACATGCAAACAATTGGCAAAACAGATGAATTAATAGTGTTAGAGCATAATTATTTCATGCATTAATGCAAGTACTTATGCAACAGCTTCCTGTATCTGTTCATTGATCGCCATAGTACTACAAAAATATGCATAAATGGGCTTAAAGTTGTTATTCAGAATTTCAGATAAAAATAATCTAGAAGAATCCAGAATTATTCACCTTAAAAGAGAAGTCATTAAGGAACAAATTGAAGATAACAGCCTTAATATGAAGGTCTTCTCCCAATTGATCCACACGTTCTTTTTTATTATTAATATATTATTAATTGATTTCTAATTAAAAATGATCAAGAGGAGGGTTTTTATTTCTTTTATATACATTAAACACTCTACTCTTCCATGGATTCACGCATGTGCAGTTATGCATTATTGCACTCATGCTTGTCCAGGCCCCTACGACCCTACTGCACAATACGTACAATGAAAGCGTTTTGCTGCAATATTCACACCGCAATATTTCATATTTCATATGTGAGATAATTATAACTAAAAGATAACATTAAAAACATGTATACCAATGAGTGAACAATATGATAATTACAAGTCATGAAGCACATCGCAGGCAACGCTTTCCCTTCTTTTTGGAATTTTAATTGTTGTCAGGATATTCATGGTTTAAGATTTTGACTCGTCAAATAATGAGAAGGAATGAAATGTCTGGCAACAATCACTAGCAAGCTGTTCATCAGCATCTAGACTTGGGAAATTATGCGTGTGTGGCACTGTGTGCGTTTCAGCATGTTCGTTTCTCAGCATAAATAATAGCCAAAGTTTGCATGTAGAAACCCCAAGCTTTAAATTCAGAGGCTTGAAAGTTCACTAATTTACGATACTATCAAGAAGAAGAAAAAATACTTCAAGATGTTACGGAAAATTTAGTTGTTGTTGCTGCAATCAAGAGTGAAGAAACATAAAGTTTTTTAATTTGTTATGTTTCCTTTAGAAGACAATTTTGTTCGAGTTAAGTGAGACTATTACTAGTCACACATCTCTCCATTCAAAATTAAAATATTTACGGTAGTTGCATAACCAAGGTTTTAAGGTAAACTGTCTTATCATAGTTTTTTTTAATTTTAAACTAACTGTGTTTGTAATGGACCAAGTGGCTGATAAGCCCACAAATGCCAAGAAGCTCAGCAGCGGAAGAGTATCTAAGAGGCCAGGATATTTTAGTGACTACTCCATGGACTGAACACTAAGGAACCAATAGAAGGACTGAATCTATTTACAGCTTTTATTTTAATTAGCCAATGTCTGTTTTATAATTGTCAATTTAATATGTATTACTTATAATCCATGGGACCCCCGAAAGAAGACAAGAATCATTTCAATCAATTCCTTCTCTCTCTAATTTCTCCCTTTCTTTATTCTTTCTTTATCTTATCCCTACTGCGCATTCTGTTAAGAAAAGTTCCTGTTACATTGGTGCTTTCATTGAGTTATGGCAGAAAATACCAGACTTCGAGACCTCACCAATCAGGTCCATGCCCACGATCAACAATTTTCTACCCTGGAGCGCACTTTAGGTCATCGTCAGGAAACATTTGAATTGCTGCAGAATTAGCGTTTGGAGGAATTTAACCGACAAATTCAAGAGGTTTTCGGTCTTCTCCAAAATATACAGCTTCAAATGACTACATTAACTACAAGTGCTGGGCATAGGACCCACACGTCCCTCACCACCTATATGCACCATGAAAATGGATTTTCCCAGATTTGGATCTAGGGATCCTGGACCTTGGCTATTTGCTGTTGATAGGTATTTTCGATACTATCAAGTTCCTGACCATGACCGTCTTGATTTGGTGTCTTTTAACTTGGACATGCCTGCTTCTTGCTGGTTTGAAGCACTTTATACGCATGGCCATTTTCCAGATTGGCAATCTTTTGTGCTAGCTGTTAATCAACGCTTTGGCCCTTCAGAATTTGATGATCCACTGGGATCTCTTGCTAAATTACAACAATTTGGCACTGTTCTGGAATTTCAAACTGCTTTTGAATTGGTAGCTCGCAGAGTACCAGAATTGACTCCTCTCATGCGTAAAAGCCTGTTTATCGCGGGTCTCAAACCTCAGATTCGTCGTGCTGTGTTGGTGCATCGCCCTACTGATGTTACTTCTGCCTTTGCTTTCGCAAAAATTTATGAGGATCAAATGGCTGAGATCCATTCCTCTAAACCATGGTTACCACGCTCCAGTACAACACCACAACCCATTGCCGCAACACCCATCACTACAGTGTCTCCTTCCAACTCCATTAAATCACCATCAACCATGACTTCACTTCCTATTAAACGTTTGACAGCTGCTGAGATGCAAGCTCGGCGTGACAAAAATCTGTGTTATAACTGTGATGAGGTTTTTGTGCGTGGTCACAAATGTAAGGGTCGTGCTACATTGCTATATTTGGAGGGATCAGATGATGACCCTCCTGATATTGAGCCAGAGCAGCTTCCTGCACATGATGTGGCACAACTTGAGACACCACAGCCGGAGGTTTTTCATGAAATTAGTTTCAATGCTTTATGTGGTCACCATTCATCCAATTCATTCCGGCTGCAAGGTACAATTTCTGGTCAACCAGTCCAAATACTGGTGGACGGAGGTAGTACTCACAATTTTATCACATCTCGGATGGCTGACGATTTGCATTTAACCTTGCATGCTATTACACCTTTAAAGTTCGTGTAGGGAATGGTGATGCACTGTTGTGTTCTGCTTCTTGTAAATCTATTAATGTTACAATTCAGTCTCATTTGTTCAGCATTGATGTATACGTAATTGAGCTGAAAGGAGCTGATATTGTATTGGGGGTCCAATGGTTATCAACGTTGGGGCTAATTGTTACTGACTATGCTGCTTTAACCATGTCCTTTCTTCACAATGATACGCATGTCTTACTTCAGGGTGGTACCAGTCCCACACCCAGCCACATTAGTTCATCACAGTTACACAAACTAATGCTACATGACTCTATTTCTTCTTGTCTGATGTGTTTTTCTACTCAAATGGATGAGGTTGTTCCCGAACCAGCAACAACAGATTCCATTCCTGGCTTGTGTTCCATTTTACAGGAATTCTTGGATGTGTTCAGTGAGCCCTCGTCTTTACCTCCTGACAGAGATTATAACCATCACATTCATCTGCTGCCTGACTCCAAGCCCGTGCAAGTGTGGCCTTATCGCTACCCTCATTATCAAAAAAATGAAATCGAAAGACTTGTGGATGAAATGTTGCGTACTGGGGTCATCCAGCACAGTCATTCTGCCTTCAGTTCTCCAGTTTTACTTGTTAAAAAGAAGGATGGCACGTGGCGTTTCTGTGTTGATTATAGAGCCCTCAATGCCATTACAGTACAAGACAAATTTCCTATTCCAACAATTGATGAATTGTTGGATGAGTTACACGGAGCCATAATTTTCTCCAAATTGGACTTGCGTTCTGGTTATCACCAGATTAAAATGCATGCTGCAGACATACACAAGACAGCGTTCCGAACTCATCATGGACACTACGAATTTGTAGTGATGCCTTTTGGTCTATCGAATGCCCCTTCAACATTTCAGGCGACCATGAACACCATATTCTCTGCGTATCTTAGAAAATTTGTTGTCATATTCTTTGATGATATTTTGATTTACAGCTCTTCCCCTTCCCAACATGTGGAGCACCTTGTGGCGGTTCTCAGCACTTTACGAGCCCATTCTTTATTTGTTAAGAAAGAGAAGTGTTACTTTGCTCGTTTGGAGGTTCCTTATTTGGGACATATTATTACAGGAGAGGGTGTGTCTCCTGATCCAGACAAACTAAAAGCCATTTTGGAGTGGCCCATTCCAGGCAATATCACACAAGTACGCGCATTTTTGGGAATTTCGGGGTATTACAGGAAATTCATCAAGAAGTATGCTTTCATTGCTAGTCCGCTTACTGATCTCTTATCCAAGCCCGACTTTGTGTGGACTGATGCAGCTGCCATAGCGTTCACTGAACTCAAAAACCGCCTCGTCACAGCTCCTATCTTGGTCTTGCCCGATTTTTCTCAATTTATGGGGTGCAGAAGAAAGGATCGACTTATTATATTTGCACTCAACCCATATATGTCTTCTGTGTGCCTCCGGATGGAAAATTATTTGCTTATAATGATAGTTTTTTAAGATAATTATTATTTATTAAGTATATCTATTTTATCTTAAAAAATTAACATTTTCTTTATTATTATACATATATACATATGGATTATTCAGAAAGTTTTGATGTTAAATCTTTACAACTTGGACTCATTTATTTGAGTTTAAAGTGAAGTTTAAGCTTATTTGTTTATTTTAAAATAATAAATTAAACTTGTTTTTTGTTTGTATACAATGGCCCACTGTTGGTAGAATTTATGGTTTTAATGAATTGAACATAATTAAACATTTTAGTGACTCAAACTTAATAGTTCATGCATATGATCTCCTGTCATTTTCGTCTCTAAGGTTGCATTCTGAACTTGGATAGGTGCTAATATAGAAACAATACTATTTTTGCTAGAGAAAACCTTTGAATCCAGTGCAGATAGCCACCTGTTTTCTTCAAGATTTCTTAATTTTACTGCAAATCATTACAAATCACAGAAACAAGCTCAGTAAAATGTCCCCACCACCAACTGAGATCTTGTCTCGATACCATGAAAATGGAACAACAGGATTTGAATATGGAGCCATCACCGATCCGTGTTCATAATGGTGATGTCTTAGTTAACGTTGCTTCTGCAAGTTACCAAATAAAGACTCGGCCCCACTTGAGATATAGCTGAATCTAGCAACTGACAAAGGATCACGAGTTCTCATAAGTGTTGGCTGAAAGAGATAGCTTATCTCTTCACACTAGTTTCAGGAACAATGGCGGTGATTATTAATCCATGCGTGGACAGTGGACCTCATACTCAAGAGTCTTTCTCCCTAACGTTCTGTTTCATTGTAAGAAGAGAAGTAAAGTTAATGAAAATAGAAGAGAATAGAAACAAATCCAGCACGAATGCATTAAGGGAGTAATTTTTTGTTACACAATTATTTAAATATCGAACTACTAATAAATGAATAAATATTTAATAAATAAAAAGTTTTACAGAAATATTTATTATTAATTTTATGTATAAAACTAAAGATAAAATCTATTGTGAGAAAAAATAATTAAACAAACATCAACTCAACACTCTAATTTTTTATTCATTTTTTTCTATCAATATTTTTAATTTTGTTAAAAATATTTTCCTCTCTCATGTATACACAAAGGATCTTGAGGGAGGGAAAGGGGGAAGCTAGACCCTTGCTTGCCCACCTAAATTCCTCCATGAAAGAAAGATAGTTTGAAAAAGGAAAACATAGTTGAATGTAGGATTATTTAGTTTCAGAGAAATAAGTGAAAAATAAAGTAAAAATAAAATAATAAATTTGTTTTAGTTTGAATGAATTGAGAGAATTAAATTTAACAATTCTCTATGAAATTATTCTTACACCCTTGCGATACAGGAACACATGGCTAACAGAATTCTCTCACAAGTGGCACTTTCGTCATTGCAGCAATCACTGTCAAATTCTTGCCCACCAAAAAAGCTTCCCCAACCTACCATCACGTGTTCAAATGTTTCACCCAGGAGAGATAAGCTTCTTTGTGCGACCCACGCGTATTCAACTTATTTCCACATTCAATCATCTCAATCAAACCACTGGTCACATTTCAGTCAGCTTCGCCCATTTATCCAAATGAAATCAACCCAATCCAACAACAAATACTAATCAATTAAAATTTTCAACATAATTATATATTTTTTAAATAAAAAAAAACTTTCTATCATCATGGGATTGACAATCGGTAAAGGTCATACGGATTGACAATCCATAAAGATTATATAGATTGTCATTCCTTCTTACGGATTCGCAATCCATATGAATCTTACGGATTACAAATCCGTATAGACTAACAAATCAAAACCAAATGTGGAAGACGAAACAAACTTACCTCTCTCTCGAAAAACAATCCCCACAGCAACGACGACAACTACCAACGGCCAACAACCACAAACAAAAAACGCAGAAGCATCGTGCCCAACTACACGATGGAGAACGAAAGCACACGACAACGGCAGAATGAACGAAATGCCTACAAGAATGAGAGTGAATGAATGGTGTATTGGAAAAAAAAAACAGTGCGTTAAACCTTTTTTACAACGGTTATTTCTAAAATTTCACAATTAATTGTTGGGTGTATTAGAAGATCTGCTAGTGTAGGAAGCATAACTCCTCAAGCTTAGGGTGTGTAATAAACTAGCCCATTGTCTAGCCGAGGCCTATGCAATTAAGTCATATCACTTTAGTGATATTTTGGCCGTTTAAGTGGGTGAATTCTAATATGAACTCTGAAAATCTCTCCCTCACGGGTGAGGGAGGAAAATTATCTACCATAAGAGATTGTTTTTGGAATAAATAAAAAAACAGGTTTTATTTTAAAAAAATAAAATGAAAAGATAAATTAAGAAAATAAAAAAAATATTTCTTGGCAATGCTTTTCTGTTGCGTCTTCATTCTCTCTAACTACTCTTCCCCGATCAAGTATGTTCGCCTCATTGCACCATCGCTGCCGCCAACAAGGCCACCTTCGTCACATAGCAAGACCATCACAAGAAGGTCCTCTGTGAAATATGAGATCTATGAAACACCGTACAACTCTCCCTTGTAAGAAAACTAAATAATCTAATCATGCATAAACAACATAAGCAATTAGATTAAGTGCGAAAAAATTAAGATCATAAATACCTCCCGTCATTGCTCACGGTTTTGAGTCTTTGGATTGCACTGAAGATCTCTCTTGAGTCTTCTAAACTCTGATTCTAAAGCACTAGATGGTGTATATGCTGATGTATATAGAATGAGTTCAGGGACCCAAGAAGGCTGTAGACACACTTATTTATAGACCCCTTGCCATCAAATGGTCAGTTACGGTGTGCTAAAAGAAGAGACGTTAATGTTGCAAAAAAATAGGGGATGTGGGTAGTGGTTAGTTTCCTGAATTATTGTTGACCACTATCAGGTTGGTTACAGATATTTTGTAATTTCAAAATAACAACCAACATTCTCCCACTTGGTCGACATGTCCCTTAATTTACATAACAAGAAATAAAATGCATGA
>PYAF01005253.1:3023-20649 GCA_007407185.1 Glycine tomentella | reverse complement strand
TGAAGGCTGAAGGAGAATGTGAGTAAATGAATGGTGGGAGGGTTTGAAGTCACGAAGGAGGGTTGAGTGAGAGAGTAGGTGAGTGAGCGGGAGAATGAAAGGGGTTTTGTGAAAAACACAACATCGGTTTTTATAGAAAAACCGAAGTTGTGAGTGAGCGCGAGAACAAAAGGGATTTTGTGAAAAAAAAACAACATCGATTTTTATAGAAAACCGATGTTGTGTTTTGAGAATCGCCACATTAACATCGGTTATTTTAAAAACCGATGTTAACAAAATCAATTTATTTACAAAAATGCCACCGCACTTTTGTTAACATCGGTTTTTAATATAACCGATGTTAAAGTAGCGATGTTGAAAGTGTTTTTTCTAGTAGTGTGTTAGTGGCTCCTCACCAATAATCAAGATATTTTATGTGTTTCAGCATGTTCTCAATATATATATAAATAGCCCAACTCAGCATATAGAGTCCCCATGCTCAAAATTCAAAAGCTTTCAAGTTCACCAAACTCATCTATATATCAAGAAGAAGAAAAGTAATTAGCACTCAGAGTTAAAGATGCTTAGGTCTTTTGTTGGGAAGATAGAAAAGGGTGTTTCACACTTTGTACACAGAAGGCCTCCACTGAACTACTTGAGTGAAGCCACAACCACAAGTGTGGTTCCAGATGATGTTAGGGAAGGATTTTTTGCTGTACTTGCAATAAAGGGTGGAGAATCCAAAAGGTTCATTGTTGGATTGCATTACTTGAATGATCCTGCTTTCATGGTACTGTTGGATCAAGCTCAGGAAGAGTTTGGTTTCAGGCAAAAGGTCGCTCTTGCAATCCCTTGTCAGCCTCAAGAATTACAGAAGATTCTAGATGGCTGGAAAGCATAGAGAAGAGAAGCATGCACCAAAGGTGTTGGAAAGGATGTGATTGAAATACTATTGATCGATGTTCCTAGCTAACTTCCTATATATGTATGACATACATATATGTAGGAGGTTTTAATTGCTAGTTATCTCGTTGATATATTAAGCCTTTTGCTACCGATTGAAGATGTGTGTATGTAGATGATATATTATATTCTCTAGGTCAATTGATTTTCATAACTTTCCAATTAATAAAAGTTAAGGATTATCGATCATGTCAATTATTTCTTTGGTTCATCATGCCATCTGTGGATGAAATTGGGTACAACTTGTTTGAAATTTCTCTCAATCCAGACCCTCCGTAGATACACTAGCAGAAGTATTCAGCACGTAATTGTAAACTTCACAAGCATGTTAGTTCATATATATAATGCTAGAAAGAGATCCTATCAGTAAAAAAAAATAAAAAAAATAAAAAAATAAAATAAACAAAACAAATTCAGAACATCCATGTAAAAAGGGAGTTATAAGACATGTGGTATGTACGGATCCGGGTTGGAACAGATTTATCTTCGTTGTCTCTACTCTATCCGAAATTTTGATCGAATTATTTATTTAATTTGAATTCCACTGAATTAAAAGTTGAAATATAGTTAAAGGTAGCTGATAAGTGTAATGATACTCTTAATGTTAAGACTCTTAACATGTGCATATATGTACATGTTAACTAAACCCTTCTCTTATATACATAAAGGTGTGGTTGATACAACTTTTGCACCAATCATCTTGTAACTCATTTTTATTTGGGTAAGTTAGTGAACCGTTAATTAATTCAATTCATAGGGAACTCTAGAGAAAATGGAAAATGGAAAATTAGGTTCACCAACCTCTCCACTTCACCAACCTCTCCACTACACCAACCTCTCCACTTCACCAACCTCTCCACTCACTATTTTTAATTTTGTGGTCTATATTTCACCAATGTTACTATAAATACCCCATCAATAAGGCATTGTAGACATCGATCAATTCAAATATAATCTTAAGAGTTTTTTTTCTCTTAGTCTTCTTTGTTCTTTGAGCTCCTCTGTGCCATTTGGTATCAGAGCCCAGTTTTCAGAGTCAAGGGAAAGCCTGAAATCGAGCCAGAGGTCCACTTAGTGGAGAGGTTGGTGAACCTAATTTTCCATATCATTCTCCCCGGGTTGGACAGGACTCGTCCTCGAGTCAAGCTCCGTGTTATCATCAATATACGGAGTTAAGTCAGCAACATTAAAAGTAGCCGAAACCCCGTAGTTGCCTGGCAGCTCTATTTTGTAGGCATTATCATTGATTTTTTTGACAACTTTGAATGGACCATCAGCTCTTGGAGATAACTTGGAATTTGGCTGATTTGGAAATCGTTCTTTTCGTAATTGGATCCAGACTAAGTCCCCTTCCTTGAAAGTCTGAAATTTACGATGCTTGTCTCGTTGAATCTTGTACTTAAAGTTCTGCTTCTGGATCTGGTCACGAACAAGCTCATGTAATTTCTTGATTTCTTTTGCCCTTTCTCCAGCTTCTGCACTATATTGTTGAGTATCAAATGAGACAGCTAAGTCCAATGGACTGAGGGGACGAGTGCCATAAACTACTTCGAATGGACAATTTCCCGTAGTTTGATTGGCAGAGTTATTGTAGGCAAACTCAACCTGTGCAAGAAGAAGATCCCACTGTTTTAAATTTTTCCCAATAAAACTTCGCAGAAGATTTCCCAAGATTCTGTTGACTGCCTCTGTTTGCCCATCTGTTTGGGGATGACTAGCACTACTAATGATATGGAAAATTAGGTTCACCAACCTCTCCACTTCACCAACCTCTCCACTACACCAACCTCTCCACTTCACCAACCTCTCCACTCACTATTTTTAATTTTGTGGTCTATATTTCACCAATGTTACTATAAATACCCCATCAATAAGGCATTGTAGACATCGATCAATTCAAATATAATCTTAAGAGTTTTTTTTCTCTTAGTCTTCTTTGTTCTTTGAGCTCCTCTGTGCCAGGATTCCAAGCAAAATTATGCCCTATAGCATAGTAGTGTTGAGAAAAGGGAGCTCAAAATATTCCCTGAACGAAATGTTGAAGAACCTGCTGACAATAGCTCTGATAATGAAGAGTTAGCTAATCCACTTTCATGTTTCTTGACTATTAAAAAAAAAAAAAAGTGCTGCAACACCATCCCATGTTTCTTGACTTCACCATATACAGCATTGTTTTTAACAAGGTTACTTTCCAATTTTTCATATTTTTGTCCCTGTCTGTTATGTAACAATGTATAGACTTAAATGTATGATTTCATTTTAAGAACCTGATGCATTGAGTTTTGGACTAGTATGAGCCTATTGGACTGATCTATTCATGCAATCACGCAGTACGATAGTATTGTAGTCACAAACTTGTCTCCAGGCCCCTACTCCACTTGCTGTAGACCTAGACCCCATTGACAACTGTAACTTGCAGTTATTAATGATAATTATATAATAGCATATGTAAACTAACTAATGCCACAATAAACTCCTAGCAGAATATAGAGGTATGTACGTTTTGATTCTTACAAGTGATAAAACATATATATCACGCGGCAATCCTTTCCCTATCCTATTGCGAATTTGATTGATCTTATCCGCATATACGGTTGAATATTTTGACGAATGACCTGTCAAATAATGGCATTAATCAATGCAATTGGCAAAACTCGCTGTTTAGTCAAGAAATTTCTTGTTTGTTTCTGCATGATCAATATAGAGAGTCCACATTGAAAATTCATAAGCTCTCAAGTTCACTAATTCACTATCATCTTGTATCAAAAAGTAATTACTATACCATACATGCAGTCACAGAAGTGAATATATGCTTAGGCCTTTTGGGTTGAAATGTCAATTATAATTTTCTAAATAAAACATAGTAAAAAAAGATTGATTGAAATCGTTAAATAGTTGAGGATTTTATATATGTAATATAAATTGATATGCCATATGACCGAAACCATTAACAATTCTGTACTATTGCTGTCTCCTACTTGTTCGAGCTGGGAGCCCCTACTCCCGTTAGTCCGTTACACACGATAAAAGCGTTTTGTTTAAAAGCAATTGTGTTGAATTGTGTAATTTAAATTTCAAATTATTAATCGGATTTGCTAGGTTGTTACAGTTTTTTATTATTATATTTAAATAAGAATTAAGATTAGATCATTTTGTTATTATTTCGTATTATTATGAGGTTGTTGAAATGCTCTTATATATATAAGAACCTCAAGTTAAAGAAAAATATATAAAAGATAACGGAGGAATGAAGAAAATGAATGAGAAATTATTATTCTAATTTATGCAAATCTACTTTTTAACAAGTTGCACCTGATACTTCCTTCCAAAATCCATTTATTTGTCCCCCCATACACCCTCTATGAAGCAAGAAATAAAATCCTAACTAAGCCAAATTTACTCATTTACAGCGTTTATTTTACAAATAGAACAGCGTTCTTTAAGCACTATCTCTGATGACGATGTATATTGATATACAGCGCTTACAAGAAACCACATATATTTGAAACTAATAACAACGCTTAACCCAATAAACGCTTTACAGTGTATATATAGCATTTTTTTGCAGTGTATATGGAACAGGACTGCACTTTACAGTGTATATAACAAACATATATTGCAATCAGAAACTGCGCACTTGGTTTTTACTTTTTAGAAGATTTGTTCCGTGATAACTTAAATCAATTAAAATCTTGCATTGAAAGACAGAAGACTCCATATTTCACAAAAAAAAAAAAAATTAAAGAAAAAAAAATTCGTTTAGGCAATTAAAAACTTTCACTTCAACATTTTTTTTACTGCAAACTTTCACTTCAACCAAAAATCAAATAGTTGGATTTTATTAGAAAAGAAAAAAAGAAAAAAAGTATAGATATAATAACATTTATGATATAATACAGGGAGAGTGAGAGATGTTTATGAAATGTTTATAAAAAAAAAAGTAATTCATGTATTATTACTCTATTAGAAAATCATATATATTATATAATAAGTCATACGGACAACAAAATCTTGGCTCGCCCACAAGGGCCACTACCATAAAAATTTCTTAACGCGTTTGAGAAGGAAGAAATTGACCTATCAAATATTAAGGGCAATAAATACACTGTATGGCTACACTACGTACACTTGCTGCCACTCGTTAGTGGCTCTGCACCAATAATCAAGATTTTTTTATCTGTTTAAGCGTGTTCTCGAGATATATATAAATAGCTAACCTCACCATATATATAGAAGCATCAAGCTCAAAATCCATAAGCTTTCAAGTTCACTAACTCACTATATCCTATATCAAGGAAAAGAAAAAAAGCATTCGGAGTTGAAGATGATGCTTAGGTCTTTTGTTGGGAAGATAGAAAAGGGTGTTTCACACTTTGTTCACAGAAGGCCCCCATTGAATGATCACTTCAATGAAGCCACAAGTGTGCTGCCAGATGATGTTATGGAAGGATATTTTGCTGTACTTGCAATAAAGGGTGGACAATCCAAAAGGTTCATTGTTGGCTTACATTACTTGAATGATCCTGCTTTCATGGGATTGCTAGATCAAGCTCAGGAAGAGTTTGGTTTCAGACAACAAGGAACTCTTATTATTCCTTGTCATCCACAAGAATTACAAAAGATTCTAGATGGTCGGAGTTGGAGAGCATAGAGCAGAAAAAGCACCAAACCTAAAGTGCGGGAAAGGATGAGATGAAATACTATTGATGTTCTTAACTTCCTATCTATGACAAACAAGTATATACAGGAAGTTTTAATGTCCAGCTATCGTTGATATATTAAGCCTTAGGCTACCTCTTGAAGATGTGTGTATGTAGATGATTCATTAATATATTGTTTAGGTCAATTGATTTTCATTATTGCAATAATAAAAGTTTAATTTTATCGATAGCGTGAAAATTATATTTTTGATTCATGCATGCCATCTGGAATTAAATGAAATATTTGGGTGCAACCAGTTTGAAATTTATAACTCTATAGGACCTCCTCCGTAGCACCATTGTTCCCTGCAGAGCAGAAGTATTATTCTCCGTGGAATTGTAAATTTTAAAAGTTTGAAAAATAATGTAATTTTCAATATCAATAAATTATTACAACCATATGCTCAAACTCTAGGAGGAAAAATTTTGTTGTTCACAAATAATAATTGTATATAGTTTGAGCATAATATCTATAAGAGTTTAAGGATCATTCATGTACTGACAATATATAGTATACATTATTATTTAATTAAAAAGCATCGATAATATAATTTTTAAAGCAATTATCATAATAATTAATAAACTAATTATACACAATTACTTAATAGATTATGATTAGATAATAGTATAAAATCGTTTTACAATGTTAACATTTAATTTGGAACGTTGAACAAATTGTCGGTGATAAGCCGGAGAAAGGAGAGGATGACGTCAAGTAATCATGTTCCTTATG
Source organism: Glycine tomentella (assembly GCA_007407185.1). Taxonomy (NCBI): domain Eukaryota; kingdom Viridiplantae; phylum Streptophyta; class Magnoliopsida; order Fabales; family Fabaceae; genus Glycine; species Glycine tomentella. The sequence goes on along the minus strand of PYAF01005253.1, from coordinate 14,274 downwards.
TTCTAGGTGACACACAGGCTAAAATGAATTTGACAAAGGATCCGAATATTGCAAGGGTGAGCTAACATTAGTGCATAACATAATTTTTCTATTTATAATCTATAACTCGTAACAACAAAAAATATTAAAAACCTTGAACTTGTATAGTTGGTGATTAGGCCAATTAAGGTACTATTGCACACAAGTGTATAATTAACCTAAGCTAAATGTACCTCATTCGAGGCAGATCTTAACTTAAACTCATTTATATCATTAAAAATTATATTTGAACACATAAAATGCTAATTGACATATGAAAAAGATAAAATAAAGAAAAATAGTAATGATAGATGATATGGCGTGATAAAAAAAAAAAAAAACAAATAAGTGCTAATTAAGTGTTTAGAAAATATGGTGGTTAAAAAATCATTGCTCTTATTTTAGAAAAATATGATCTCACTTTTTGCGACTTTGACGACCCAGTATTACTGACACCTATTCAGCTTTTAGTTCTATATTCCAAAAGTAACTAACTTCTATCGATCGTTTGTGAAGATCTTAAATAAGCAAAGCATAGACCATAGAAATTTGATCCTTCTGATAGTCAAGATATTATACAGACACTTCATTCTGTTAGCAGAACTCAGCTTCCGATGCCTCCAAGGTGGCAACGAATTCTGTGTAAGGCTGTTGTAATTACGGAAGAAAAGATAATAAAAGAGATCGAATTAGTTTTCAAGAATAAAACACAAAAATGAAATAAATAAATTAATGAGTGTAATTAATAATACTCTTTAACATGTGCATGCATGCACGTGTTAGTTAAACCCTTCTCTTATATACTTAAAGGTGGTTTATACAACTCTTTGAACCAATCATGCATCTTGTAAGTTATTTAATCTCATTTTTATTGAGGTAAGTTAGTGCATGAACCCTTAATTAATTCAATTCAGAGGGAACCCTAGAGAAAATAGAGAAAATGAAAGAGATTCCAAGCAAATGCCATATGTGGCATATATAGTAGTGTTGAGAAAAGATCGAGAGCTCAAAATATATATTCCCTGAAGCAAATGCTAATGAAGAACCTGCTGACAATGGCTCTGATTGAAGAGCTAATTCCCTTGTTTCTTGACTTCATCACCACTACTGCAGCATTGTTTCTAACGAGGTTCCTACTTTTAATTTTTCATATTTTTGTCCCTATCTGTTATGCAACAATGTATAGAACTATATGTGAATGGTTTTATTTTACGAACCTGATGCATTGTGTTTTGGACTGGTATGAACCTATAAATTAATTGGACTGATCATCTATGAATGCAATCATGCACTATTGCAGTCACAGACTTGTCCCCAGGCCCCTACTCCCCTTGGCACTTACGCATTAATCAAATTGTTTTGCTGTAGACCAAGACCCCATTGACAATTTCATATTTTGCAGATAATATTAATGATAATTTTATAATAACACGTGAAAACCAATGTCACACTAAACTCCAAGCAGAATAGAGAGGTATACGTTTTGATTCTTACAAGCGATATGAAGCATATCACGCGGCAATGATCCTTTTCCTATTGCGAATTTGATTGATCTTATCCGCATATATTGTTGAATATATTTTGACGAATGACCTGTCAAATAATGGCATTAAATATATTGCAATGTATGGCTAGACTCACACTATAGATTGAATCAAGAAATTTCTAGTTTGTTTCTGCATGAGCATGATCACAGTATAGATAACCCTAGTTGAAAATTCATAAGCTCTCAAGTTCACACTATCATCTTGTATCAATTAAACAATCATACATACAGTCAGTCACAGAATCTAATATGCATGCTTAGGTCTTTTGGGTTGGAATGTCAAAGAAAAATGTTTGGTGAACATCTAATATGTTAATCAACACCTAGAGAAAGAATAAGAAAAGAAAAAATATATAAGTATGATAGGATTTATGATGAGTCAAGATAAGAGATAAAGAGAAATAAAAGGTCTTAGTGGGGTGTATAAAATAAATAGTGATTTGTTTATCATTAATCAATGTCCAATATAAATTTCTAAATTAAATATATTAAAAAATAATTATTGAAATCATTTAGTTAATATTTGAGGTTTTTATAAATAATAAATTGATAAGGAAAAAGGTGACAACTATGGATATATATGTTTGTTGTGATCATCATTTTTTAAAGGAGATTCTAAAAAATGTACGAAGAAATAGTACTTATCCAAACAAATTAGTAATTTTAAAGTCATTTACCATTACTATAATGAAAGAAGATCTTGCAAAAAGAAAATATACCTTTAATTAAGCCAAAGAAGGGTCATGCATAGGAGTGGACATGGATTGAATTTTTAAGAATCGAATCCATATCTATTTAAATGGATTGGATTTTAAATCTATATCCATATTTTTTTTAAAATAGTTTAGATTCAAGATCCAATCCATTTAAGTGGATATGATGAATTTGGTCATATCCAATTTATATTCACTTAAATGTTATAAGGATTTTTTTAACAAATTTTAATAATTAAATGCTAAAAAATGAAAACTTAATATATGTCCATTTAAGAGCTATTTTCAATCGACCTTGGTCAAAACTATTTTCGATAGATCTTGGTTAGTGTATTTTCGGCTTACCTCAACTAGGACAATTTCGATAGACATCGGTCAAGACATTTTTAGACAGACATCAATCAGGACTATTTTTTGTCTAACATTTGTCCGCGCATTTTTGGTCGACATTAGTCAAGGATGTTTGGTCGATCTTAGGTAGGGTTACTTTTTGGTTGAGATCGGCTAGTATTTTTAGTCAGTCGGTAATATTTTTTGGCCGACATCGACTAGGATTTTTCGATCAGTATCGACTGTGACTAGTTTTTGGCTGACGTTAGTTATGATTTTTGTGATAAACATCGACAAGGTTATTTTTGGCAAATGTCGGTCGTTGATATTATTTTGCCAACATTCGTCAGGACTATTTTTTGGTCGACGTTGGCTAGGTTTTTTTGCTGACGTTGGTTGAAACTATATTTTTGTTGGCATCAATTAGGATTTGTTGCCCAACATTACCCATGACTATTTCTTTTGGTCGGCATTAGCTACGAATGTATTTTGTTGACATAACTAGGATTTTTTCGATTAGCGCCAATTAGGGGAATATTTTGTCCGATATCAGCTAGGTTTATTTTGTCGATGTCGGTCGATAATGTTTTTTAGCCGATGTTAGTCAATGATGTTTTTCAGTCAATATCGGTCATGATGTTTTTTAGCCTTTGCCGACCAATAAATAGTCTCGTTTGACGTCAACCAAAAAAACCTAAACGATGTCAAGCGAAAAACGTACCTGACGTCGATCAAAAAATAATTTCGACAGACATCGACAAAAAAACTCTAGCTAACGTCGACCAGAAAATAGTCTTGATTGATGTCGGTCAAAAAGACTTTGGATGACATCAACCAAAAATAGTCTCAGCTAACGTTAGCCAAACAAACCTTACCAACATTAATCGAAAAATAGTCTCAATTGATGACTGCTTAAAAACATCATCAGTTGACGTTAACTAAAATAACTCTAGACGACATCGACCAAAAAATGACTCATAGCGAAGTTGGCCATAAAATCCTAATTGTCATTGTCCAAAAAATTATATTGGATTAGTTTTATAGATTTGAATTTTTTTTTTGCATAGCCCTAATCATGCATATTGATCATTGCTGAAGAGGTCATATTTACCTAAGCATTAAAGATATGTTAGAGAGATTCTTAATCATGAAATAAAATGCTATTTTTGTAACTTTTGAGGGATATAGACTCGGATTTATCGGGGGATATATATACTGCTCGAGAAAGCTTTGTAATCTCTATTTGCGATAATAATTATTTATTGAGGTATTTTCGTGATCACTTTGACAAATTGTGTTGAATCAGATTATATCCAAATAAACAGTTGCACCGGATACGTCCTGCCAACACGGTTAAAATCTATTTATTTGTCCCCCCAGACACACTCCAAGTCCATGAAGTATGAAATAAAATCCCACCTAACAAATATAGGATATTGCAATCAGGAACAGCGCACTTGGTTTAGAAGATTTGTTCCGTGAACATTCAAATCAACCAAAATCTTTCGTTGAAGAAACACAGGAGACTCCATTTTCACAAAAAATTTAATTTAATTAAAAGAGAAAAAAAATCGTTTAGGCAATCAAAAACTTTTGCTTGGACTGAAAATTAAACCAAATCTGACCAACAAATCTGCGATTCACTTAACTTAACATTATTCCAGCTTAATTGAAAAAGATATTTGATTCAAGTCTAGTTGCACTAAATACTTGCAAAAAAAACTTTGTCGCGTATAATAATTATATCCAGCTCGAATAGAATTTTCTCTCATATATAATACTTGTGGTCTAAAAAAATAAATTGTTGAATTTTATGAGAAAACCATATATATATATATATACACAGTAACAATAAGCCATAAGGACAACAAAATCTTGGCTCTCCTTAGCGCATTTGAGAAGGAAGAAATTAACCTTCCAAAAATATTGGCAATAAATACACTGTATGGCTACACGTACACTTCCACTTGTTTGTGGCTCTGCACCAATAATCAAGATTTTATGTGTTTCAGCGTGTTCTCAAGGTATATAAATAGCCAAAGTCAGCATACAGAAATCCCAAGCTCAAAATTTAGAAGCTTTCAAGTTCACTATATCCTATCGAGAAGAAAAAAAAAAGTATAGCATTATTCAGAGTTGAAAATGATGCTTAGGTCTTTTGTTGCGAAGATAGAAAAGGGTGTTTCACACATTGTACACAGAAGGCCCTCACTGAACTACTTCATTGAAGCCACAAGCACAAGTGTGGGGCCAGAAGATGTTAGGGAAGGATATTTTGTTGTTCTTGCAACAAAGGGTGGAGAATCCAAAAGGTTCATTGTTGGCTTACATTACTTGAATGATCCTGCTTTCATGGGATTGCTGGATCAAGCGCAGGAAGAGTTTGGTTTCAGACAAAAGGGAGCTCTTGCAATCCCTTGTCAGCCTCAAGAATTACAGAAAATTCTAGATGGAGGGAGATCATAGAGCAAAGAAGAACCAAAGGTGTTCGAAAAAATGTGATTGAAATACTATTGATATGATCATCCAAATTAAACTTCCTATATATGACATACAAGTATATAAGAAGTTTTAATTTCTATTTATTGCTTATTAAGTCTTTTGTTACAGCTTGTGAAGATGTGTATGTACATCAGTTGATGATTCATTTCTCTAGGTCAATTGATTTTCATCAATTGTTGCAGTAATAAAAGTTTCTTTGGTTCATGCCATCTGGGGATGAAACTTGGTGCAACTTGTTTAAAATTCTCTCTATCCACATTACAGGCCCTCAGTAGATTCCTAAGAACGAGTATTATTCTCCTTGGAATTGTTAACTTTATTACTTATTAGCATCTCAGTTGATAATACGTGTAAAACAAAACAAACTTAGAACAAAACCCGTGTAAAAACAAAGAGACATTGTGATTGTGGTATGGTGATTACCCCGTTTAATTTCCAAATTAGCAACATTGGTAGAGTATTAATTTGGCCACCACGGTGATAAAATTGAAGAAGTGAGGGAAATTAAGTGGAGAGATTATACAGAATTTCACTTAAAAAAAACGTTTACTATTTTTATTTTTAATCAAAAAATGCTTTTATTTTCACTTTTTTTTGGTTTTTGAATATTTATAAAAAAAAAAGTTTGTTTTTATCTTTCTATATAAATTTTTTAAAGCAGAAAATAAAATAAAAATAAATTACAATTAAAATTAAAAACAAAACATTTTTCAAACCAACAACCCCAAAATTATCAAAATTTGGAAAATGATGTAATTTCCAGTACCAATAATTTTTATAAAGCTTTTTCATTTGTTCACAGAAAAATTATTGCAAAGCTTGACCTTTTATAGGTAGGGATTAGTCCAATTAAGTTAATATTGCACACCCATCCTCTTACACCGAAAAAGATTAATATTGAACACTAGTGTACATTAATTAATCGACCTAATTACCTAAATGAAACCAAGTTAAAAAAAAAAAAAAAAAAAAACAATGTACTTGATTCGACACCAACCTAATTAGCTTCAACTCATTTTATTTGGGAGAACGTACTAGAGGTCTAGAGCAGTGTTTCTCTAAACGAGAGAAAGGAGGACAAAAAACCTCAATTATCCTCACTTTTAGTCTTTGATATTACTCGGTATTATTGACACCTCTTCAATTTCTAATTCTATTTTCTAAAAGAACTTGAATTATTTTTTAAGATCTTAATTAAACATAGCATAAGCCATAAGTGATTTCATCCTTCCGATGGTATATAAAAATATTATATAGACACTTCATTGTGTAAGAATTCAGCTGCCGATGCCTCCAAGGTGGCAACGAATCCTGTGTAAGGGTGTTATGGTTTTCCATGAATTAATTCAACTCGGTGGGAACTTTAGAGAAAATGATAAAGAAATTTCAAGCAAATGACATGCGGAGTAGTAGTGTTGAAAAAAAGAGATCTCAAAATATTCATGAATCAAATAATGCTGAGGAACATGCTGACAAGAGCTTTGATAATGAAGGGCAAAATTCACCTGTTTCTTGACTTCACCTTAGCATTTTTTTTAAAGATTCTTTCTTTATTTTTGGTATTTTGGTATTTGTTTGTTCGTTTTTTTGTTAGAATATTATTAGTAAAAGATTTGAACTTATGACTTATCTCACCTTTTCCCGTCAACTCCTAAAATTTTATTCTCAACCACCAAGTTAATCTTACAATTCCTGATTTATCTTGTAGTAACCATGTTTAGACCTATCATTTTAACTACGAACCTGAAGGATTGTGTTTTGGACTTACTGGCATATATGAACATATTGGACTGATCTATATATGCATGCAATCATGCACTATTGCAGTCGATCACAAACTTGTCTCCAGGCCCCTACTCAACTTGCTGTAGACCTAGACCCCATTGACAATTGCACACGTTGCAACTTGCAGATATTAATGATAATTAATAACACATGTAAACCAACGTCACACTAAACTCCAAGCAGAATAGAGGTAAAGGTTTTGATTCTTACAAGTCAAGAAGCATATCTTGTGGCAATCCTTTCCTTGTTGCAAATTTGATTGATCCTATCCACATATATGGTTGAATATGTTAGTTCTTATAGTCTTGGTAATCAACCAAAACTGAGTCATAAAGTGATCCATTATCATAACTTACATTTTCACTATTTCAATAATATTCAAAATTTAGATATTTTAATAACAATTCACGTTTTGTATACATAACAATTAACTCTATAATGATTTGAATTAATTATATATATAACGTATGTTTGGGGTCCCTGAACTCACTCTTAAAAAACTACAATACACTATCTATGCAAAAGAGCAAGAGTTTGAAAGATTCGTAAACACTTTTGTGGCCGTTTGCAGTGCATCAAGAGCATAGGAATGACTGGAGGTATATTTTGATCCTCTTCATTTTCCGCATTGATCTAATTGCTAATGATTATAGTGATTGGCACGATTAGATCATATAGATTTCTTTCATTTGGTATCAGAGTAGTGGTTACCTCTGCCTTGTCCATTTTCGTTTTTCGGTATTGTTCCGATCTAATTTCGTTTTTGGTGTTTAGAGCCTCATTTGTTAAAAATAATATTAGAAATCTTTATTTTGATTGATTTCCTTATTTTCTGGGTCTGTATATGGGTCGGATTGACCGGTCAAATGTTAAAGACAATGAACAAATATAAAAAAAAAAAAAGAGGGGAAAACAAAACATTTATGCGTTGTCTAGGTCTTGAACCAGTAATCTGTCATTTACTAAATATCACATGAGCAACTAGGCCATTTAAAGTTATTTGATATTTATATGTTTATGCGTTGTCTAGGTCGTATCTTATATGTTTGTGCATTTCTGTTTACTTTTGTAATTTGTGGAGTTTTGATTTGTTTTAAGCATGAATATATTCTGGAAAATTTTATTTTGGGCATATATATCAAATCAAATGCATAATATTATGTTTCAATTATGCAATTATATATGAAAATTGTATTCATCATTGTATTATATCTTGATTTTGAAGTACATAATATGATTTATTCTCATATGATTAAGTTTTATGTCTAAGTGATCTTTATAATTTTGATTAATTATGGATTAGTCACAACATCTATAATTTGATTAAAATTATATATATTAAATTGTTTAAAGATCATATAAGGAATTAAGCATAATATTGTAATTAATTGTTACACTTTTCATACTACTATTCCTATTGCGATTCTGATATTTGATTATTTGACATTACTGCTTATAGTTTGATGCAATAATATAATAGATAATATTAAGTGATTAGAAAGAGACAATAATATGAAAATAACATTAAATAGATGATGAGAATCATTATATTAAGAGTGTTTATTACTGAGCTCCCAATAATTGGTGATTTGACTTCTCATTGTCACAAGAGACTTACAAATACAAAAGGAAAGCAAGAGAAATGGAAGAAGATGGAAGAACAATGGTGTAAAACAAGCTCCTATGGAGTGGATTCTTCTCTCTTTCATGGCCTAAGTTTTTCTCTTCATGCACTCCCTTGATGGCACAGTGTTCCCTCCTTCTTTTATCTTCAAAATGCAACACAATTATGTTTTATGACATTGTTTAAGTGCTACGCATGTAAGTGCACACTAAGCACGCATGCATAGTCCAGCTAGCTTAAGTTAGCTTTTTGTGCTAAGCGGACTGTCGTGCTGAGCGGGCATGTCGCGTTAAGCGCGCTACTCAAGATCTTCAATCCATCTTCCATATTTTTGTTGTGTCATTTCTACAAAAAATACAATTGACACACTATAAATCATTAATCTACAGGATAAAAGTTCAAAAGCTAAATTTCTAACTTTTTAATCACAAAAAAAGCTTTAAAAGAGAAAATTGTTATATGATTTAAATGTATAATTTACGTATACATAACAATTATCAATGAAAAGTCTTACATGTATATTTAACTCTACCTAAAATCTCATAGAAAACTCAAATAGACAAAAATACCCTTTATTATCTCATTTACTCATTTCTACAAAAAATACAATTGACACACTATAAATCATTAATCTACAGGATAAAAGTTGAAAAGCTAAATTTCTAACTTTTTAATCACAAAAAAAGCTTTAAAAGAGAAAATTGTTATATGATTTAAATGTATAATTTACGTATACATAACAATTATCAATGAAAAGTCTTACGTGTATATTTAACTCTACCTAAAATCTCATAGAAAACTCAAATAGACAAAAATACCCTTTATTATCTCATTTACTCACCAGCACCCACTCTCAACCCTAACGCACATCCTTTTTCTGTGACAACTCCTCTCAAGCACCTCTCTCTCGTCTTCTTTCTTTGCTTGCACATCCCTTTGCTTCTTTCTTTCTTTGTGCACACAACCCTAACGCACATCTCTCTGGTTCTCTCTCTCTCTTTCTTTCTTATCGAATCTAGTTATAATTTCATATTGGAGAATATGGAATAGACAAAAACTAAACACTTCTAGATTGTACTTCCAGAATTATGCATACATCCCTAAACAAATAATTCCAAAATATACGTTACTTTTTGGATTACTTGTTCCAGATTTATGTATGCGTACAATTTTAGAAAACCAATTAATTTGTCATTCAATACTTTAAATATACTATGTGATAAGAACACATGGAACTTATATATATATATATATCCTTAAGATGTTGAAATGGGTAGTATACAAGAAACTAACATGCATCCATCACCTTACTGTCGTATCAGTGTCTTTGTTAATTAAGTAATAGATAATTTGTTAATCGGTGTATCAAAATCATACAAATTTAGAAATAAAAGGATTAAAGTTACAAAATAGGAAAACAAAATCACATATAAATTAATTATATTAGCTAGGGAAACCAATTAAGCCTATATCTAATAATAAGCTCATTTTTACAGTTACTTTTAAGAAATAAACAACAAACGCGGCAATGCTTGATTTTAAGGATTAGAAAAATAAATAAATCTATGTGATTAGATATCCGACACCATTTACAATTCTGCAGAATCTGCACTATTGCTGTCACCTACCAGGCCACTACCCCCCTTACGCACGATTAAACCAATTCATATTAATTACTTGTTCTTGATAATGATATAACTCAGAAATAACAACACATACCAATTCCACTGCTAACTATAAATAAAATAGATTTGGACAAACAATGATAATTAATTACAAGACAATTCACATGAAGGCTGAAGCATCATACCGTGATTTCCTCCCTAGTGAAACTTTGATCTTATATATTTTGTCATATTGTAATTTGCACTTAAAAGTAAAAATATCGAAGGAAGAACTCATTTTTCAAGTTTTGTAAATCACATAATAAAGATCAAACTTTAGTTAATTTTAAGGAATATTGAGTTAAATTAGAAAATTAAAATCTTTATGATTTTTTATTTTTTGCAAAGTGATTTATTGATATTAGGAATTAAAATCTTTATGGTACCATAAATTCTAAATAAAACAGAATAAACCAGAAGATATATATCCAAATAAACAGTGTAAACAGTTGCACCTGATAATTCCTCCCACAACACGGTTATATTTATCATGACCCCGCAACACGGTTAAAATCCATTTGTTTGTTCCCCAGACATCGTTATACGAAGCAAGAAACAAAATCTCACCTAACAAATATTGCAATCAGAAACCGCGCACTTTGTTTAGAAGATTTGTTCCGTGATCATTCAAATCAATCAAAATCCTGCATTGAAATACATATGAGTCAATATTCACAACGAATCAATTAAAAAAAAAAAAAAAACAATTTTCATTAGCTAGACCAAAATATCTGGCATAACTATCACTCAACTGAAATCAAATTGTTGGATTAGGACGAGTGTTAAATACTTTGTTGAACATTTTTTAATACACTTTTTTATATCATTGATTTAAAAATTATTAAAAATTACATAAATAATTAGAGATATTATTCATTAAATAAGATATAAGTCTTACAAAATTTTATAATTTTCAAAAAAAATCAACTAATAAAAGATTACATTTAAAAGAGTATGTTAAAACAATTATCATATAATTTCTCTTTATTAGATATCATATATAGTATTCCCGCTGGTCTTAAATATATATAAAAAAAATTACATTTACTCAAATATAAATAAATTTTAA
>PYAF01005252.1:20119-37798 GCA_007407185.1 Glycine tomentella | reverse complement strand
ATATTGAGATTAGACATCATTTTATTAGAGACCATGTGCAAAAAGGTAACATCAAGGTAGAATTTATTGATACACTTCATCAACTTGCTGATATTTTTACAAAACCTCTGCCTAAGGATAGATTTTACACACTTAGAAACATGCTAGGAATACTTGATGAGAATAACATTATCTAGCCTGTTTTGATTGTGTTTATGTGTTGTTTGAAAGCCAATAAATCTGTGATTGTTTTAGTGCTTGAATCAATTTCGAAAAAGCTGCTAAACTGCTCTATTTTTGATGAATGTTATGTGGTAATCGATTACACCACGGGTTAATCGATTAATTTCACTAAAACTCAAGCTCAGAAAGGAATATGCTATCATGTAATCGATTACACTAATATGGTAATCGATTATTCTTCACATTTCCAGAAATCATACACTTCGGGAATAATCGATTACAAAGCGGGATAATCGATTACATATGGCCTGTTACATGACACATAAGTCATTGCTTTGATTTAATCGATTATATACAGAAAAGAATCGATTACAAAGCTTCTTCAACCTCTGTTCTCATATGAAATAACCGATTACATATACATTTAATCGATTACTGAACGATGTAAAGAATCATTACTGAACTGAAATAATCGATTAAATATATGAACTAATCGATTATTAACACTGTTTTTTTTTTCATTCTGACAGTTTTGGTAACTGCCCAATCAGCGCCAAAACTGCTCCCAAGGCCATTAAACCGTTCCAACAGCTATATTTTTAAAAATTATGGACGCTTAAGCACAATATTAAGTCTATAAATAGAGAATTCAAGCTTAAGCAATTTGCACCATTCTCTTCTACTCCCCTGCACTTCTTCTGAAATTTTCTGTTTTTCTCTGTGTTTCATGTGTGTGTCTCCTTCTCTAAACACCTTAGAATGTCTGAGCCCTCAGCCAAACGTGTTAGGAAGCCAAAAAGGAGACATGTTGAGTCCTCCTCTAATCCACCCCAACCCCAACCTCAACCTCCACCAATTGATAGGCTTGACCTCTGGTTTTCTGCTGAAAATGATAAGGTTAATTATCTTTCTTTTAATGCCACCAAGCCTGTAGCAACACCTAAATACCTTGCCTTAGATTGGTGTATTAATGAAGGTTTCCAATTTCCTGCACATTTAGAAGCCCAAAGCCTTAGAAGGTTTGTGGAGATGAAAGACACCTTCTATCCTGACCTAGTAAAGGTCTTTTACACTTGCTTGAAAGGCTCAATGCAAGGTGTAATCAAGTCCAAGGTGAAGGGTGTTGACTGAACAGAATCAAGGGATGGGCTCTGATTAGGCTCATCTAAACTAACTAATTATGCTAATTACACAAATCAAAACCCAAACTTGCAGCTCAAAACTCAAGTGCATAGGTTCTAACTTCCAAGACTAATTTGACTCTCAACTCGGCAGAATTAGCCCAAGCTTATTTCTAACAAAATTGTAGCTCTCTTCCTTAAATTTCCAGGGACTACTCATATGCTCTATTTGAAGCTATGTAGGTCCTACACAAGGAAGATAGGTCAAGTAAGCAGTAACAATTATCAATTAAGCCTAATTATTTGCCTAAGACCAAAACGGAGTTAAAGTGAGAAAATAAGAATCCAAGAGAAGTCAAATAAGCTAAGAAGAATAAAAAAATACAAAATTAAAAATGCTCAATCAAATTCCCCCACACTTTATCTTTTGCACTCCTGGGCAAACCTAAAAGAAAGACTAAGAGAAAAATAATTAAACTAGAATAAACCACAAACTAAAAAAAAAGGTATGAACAAGGCACACACATTTTTCAATGGATCCTAATAATGTACAAAAGTGACAAAGATGGAAAATGGAAGAATGATATGGAGGTAACAAGCACTCCATGAACACACACAATAACCAAGAGAATGTGAATTGGTTTAAACTTAGTCTTTTAAAAATCTTTAAGAAATAGAGTAATCAAGATCATATCACAATTGAACCAAGAATGCTCCAACCAATCAAATCACTCAGCTCAAGAAAACAATCACAAAACTTTCACTTGTTGAATAAGAAAGATAACACCAAAGAATCATAGATTAAGACAACAAGAAAATATTAAAGGAAGTAGTCAACACAATGGTTTATACTGGTTCACTTCTCACCTTGAGAAGTTACATCCAGTTCTTCAAACCACAATGGTTAGAGTTCCACTAATAACAAACATATTCTTACAAGCTTGTTACACAATTACTCTTAATCAGACCTGTTCGATACAGGGGGAGCTTGAAGAGGATCAAGATGTTGAGGCTCTTAGTCTTAGATAAGTTTGATCTTTTTACATGTCATTCAATTGAAGGCATATGTAATCTTTAGATGTCTAATATTTTCATCTTATGATCCATTGCATTGCATAAACATAAATCATTGGCTTGCATTCATGGTTTTCATAAAAGCATATGTTTTGTGAAAAAGCTTTAAGTTTTCATGATTGCATAAAAAGCCAAGTGCTCATTGCTTAAGTTTTGAAAAAACCATTTCGCACTGCTTTAATCGATTACCAGCTTCTGGTAATCTATTACTTAAGCTTTGATGAACACTTTAATCGATTACAGCTATGTTATAATTGATTACACTGCATAATCACATAATAAGTCTTCTTGTGATAATATGATGGTAATCGATTACTTGGCACATTTTTGAAACAAGACTTCCTGTTATAATCGATTACATGGTGAATTAATTGATTACTTTGGTCATGAATGATTTCCAGAAAGTTCAAGAACACTTTAATCGATTAAATGTTATTAATCGATTACATTGAAGATTTGATCGATTACATTTAGTTACAACTATTGAATACAGGGGGAGCTTCATGAAGATTGGAAGTCTTTGATACAAGATTAATTTTGAGCTTTCAACATGCTTGAAGACTTGGAATTTTATGTAAAAGGAAAGCTATCTGATTGATCCATGCATTCATTCATTCATTTAACTAAGTGTTTTTCATGAAAATCAAACAAAGCTTTTAACATTTAACAAAGGTTTTTGGAAAAAATGGTGTTTGTACTACTTTAATCGATTACACTAAAGGTATAATCGATTATTTTGTTCTTAGTTCATTCTGGAAAACGTTTCAAGAACAATGTAATCGATTACCTATTGGAATAATCGATTATTTGACCTTTGTTTTCATATAAACTGTCTCGATGAACACTTTAATCGATTACCAATGAGTAGTAATCAATTACATTGCTATACATGATTTCAAGTAGTGCTGGAAGAATCGATTACCAAGGAATAGTAATCGATTACATAGGCTTATATGAAATAGCCATCGTTCTGTCTTAATCGATTACACTATATGTAAATACACATAAGATTTGTCGCATTAATCAATTACCACATATCGTAATCGATTACATAGTTCATTCTATTTTATAAAGCTTCCTGGTTTAATCGATTAGCAAAGATCGTAATCGATTACATAGTGCATTTTGATATTTTGAAGCTTCCTGTCTTAATCGATTACAAGACGAAATAATCGATTATTTTGTTCGTTACTCATGTCTAGAAATCGTGTTGAACACTTTAATCGATTACCAGATTGATTTAATCGATTACATGAGTTAAATAATCAATTATATGGCGCGTTTAATTGATTACTGACAGTTACAAAAGTTTGTTATAAATAGAACCATGGCTCAGCTTGTTTTATAACTTGATCAATTCGTATTCTGAGCACACACAAGCTTTCTAAACACGTTCTAAGTGATTTTTCTGGGTTCTATGAGTTCTTGCTTGTACTAAAACATTCATGGGTTTTTAAGTGATTCTTTAAAGCAAGAAGTTTCTTTCAAAGGTTAAGGAAGAAGATGTTCTGAGATTGTTTTTGTCTTTCAACCTGAATTGTTCATTCATGTGCATGTCATTCACTGGATCATCAAGTTGTTTCTTTCCTTAACTCATTGATTGTAATTCTGTTTACAAATTGTGTTGTAATTGACTATTGTAATTAGATTCTTAAAGCTTGGGACTAGAGAAAGGTTCTCTAGCTTGAAGATCAGAGTAGTGTTCTCTGGATCTTTCTCCTTAGAAGCCTAATAGGGTTTTGGATTTCTGTTCTTTATCTAGGGTTGATAAAGGGGAGGTTCTTGTAAAAGCTTGTAAGAATATTTTATAATAGTGGAACTCTAATTCAGTGTGAATTAGAAGAAATTGGATGTAGCTTCATGATTTGAAGTGAACCATTATAAATACCAAGGTTTGATCTATTGATTCTTGGACTGAGCTATTTGATTGAGTAAAAAGGTTTCTTGGTTTTAAAAATGATATAGATCCTGAAACTCTGATTTGAATTTGATTTTAAAATACCAAGGTTCAACCAATTCACCCCCCTCTTGGTTGTTGTAAAGTATTCCTATTATTTTCAACAACAATTTTCTATAAATAGTTGTTGGGTCTTTTGATTTAAATAGATTATTACACAATGAAATTTCATAGATTTAAAAAGCTTTCTGAAGAGTGAAGAGATACTTTGAGCTATTGAGCTTTTTCCCCACAAATTCTAAATCTTCATCTTACTTTGAAAGATTTCTTCTTAGGCAAGATACTGAAGTTCTTGGAGAGATTGCTCTGAAATTTGTTTTCATTCAACCTGGATCAAGATTGGTAAATCATATGCATTCATATACATTAGATCATCAAGTTATCTCTCTCCATTAAACTTTGTTTGTAATTCGTTTTAAAATTCCAGTTTGTTTGTAACTATTACAATAGATTTCTTAAGGTTTGTCTAGAGTAGGTTTCTCTAAAGGGAAGAGTAGAGAGGGGATTCTCTATGTCTAGATCACTAGTCTAAGGGAGTTAGATTTCTGATCTTAATCTGGGTTTGATTAAGGGTGATTGTTGTAAGCTTGTAAGAAAAGAATATTGTGAATAGCGGAACTCTAACTAAGTTTGTTAGAAGAAATTAGATGTAACTTCTCAAGGGTGAGAAGTGAATCAGTATATTTCTTGGTGTTAAATACTTTCTCTTTATATCTTTTCATGCTGTCATTGATTGTCATTCATTTAGATAAATTTTTCAGAATAAACAAAAATATATTTTCAACTATTGCTTTCTTTAAAGTTTGGTATTTGATTGACTAAAAGTTTTTCAAAGTTTGTTTGTGATACGATCCTTAATACTCTAATTGTTTTAAAGATTTTAAAAGACCAAGTTTAAACCAATTCACACCCACTTGATTATTGTGTGTTTTCATACTATTTTTCAAGACCTAGAATAAGAACGAGACTTCTAACACCTTAGAATCTCTATGATCCAAGACATAGAGATTACCCACCTCTACTCTTACCCCCTAGGAACACCTATCCTAGTAAAGCTCTAAGAAATCCTATGTTATTAATACAAAAAAGTACACAATAGAGTGTAAAGAATGAAGTCACCTTTGATCCCGCAAATGAAGTATGCAAATGATTTACCAGACTTGGATTGAAAGATGGAAGAAGTTGTTTCAGAACCTTCTTTACAAAACTTCTTTTGAAAGCTTGCCCAAGAAAAAACCCTCCTTTGAAATCTTTGAATCTTGAGGATTTTGGGACTTTAATAGAGTTAAGCACTAGAAACCTTATCTTGCACAAAAAGCTTATGAATGAACTTTGTGATGTTCATTCTTATTTTCCAAAACACCCAACAATTATTTATAGAAATCAATTTGTAACTATCAGTAAACGATTAAAACACTAATGTAATCGATTAATTTTACTTATGCAATCAATTATTAACACATTCAAACGATTAAAGTGTTCTTGAACTTTCTGAAAAAGATATATGAACAACGTAATCGATTATTTTGAAATGTAATTGATTATCACATGAAGTCTTGTTTCCAAAAACATGCCAAGTAATCGATTACCACAAATCGTAATCGATTATCACAGGAAGACTTTTCTGTGACATTCTGAAGTGTAATCGAGTACCATATTATTGTAATCGATTAAAGTGTTCTTCAAAACTTAAGTAATAGCTTACCATATTCTGGTAATGGATTAAAGTAGTGTGAAATAGTTTTTCAAAAACTTTCAACTTTGAACACTTTGGCTTTTATGCAATCATGAAAAGAAAAGCTTTTTCAAAAAAACTTATTCTTTTATGAAAACCATGAATGCAAGACTATGAATGATGTTTATGAAATGCAGTGGATCAATGGATGGCTTACTTAGACATCTAAAGCTTACATATGCCTTCAATCGAATGGCATGTAAAAGCTAAAACATATTCATGCCTAAGAGCCTTAACATCTTGATCCTTTCAAGCTCCCCATATATCTAACAATCTCCCCCTTTTTGGCTTTGATCATGCCAAACATTAATTGAACATTTTGATCCATTGTGTTCTTTAGGTGATGATTTCCAGGAGCTTTTACTTGATATCTGAAATTGATTCAGCTTCTTGCCAAGAGCAAATGTCAAGTACACTTTGCATAAACAATTTGCATTCACAAGTATTTATATTGCTCCCCCTATCTTAGGTAATTTCATATCAAGTTTAGGAGATGGAGCAATATGTATATTCATTTATATCAGAGCAATGTTTATTTATTTAAATCAAGGTAAACATTTATCATTCTTTATTCTTCTCCCTTCTTTTAATTACTCAGCATCCTTCATATGTTCATTGTATATATGTTCATTTTTCTCCCAATTTTGGCTTATCAAAGACAAAATGTTACAGTTGTAATGAAATGAGCAAGGAAGATGTAAAAAACATAAAAAAAAAATTATTCATTAATGGAAAATGCAGAAACATAAGGTGATTATTGAAGACAGTTGCTGAACAAAAAAGAAAGCAAACAACACAACCAAAAGCAAGGTGAGATGTTTTGTAGAGATGAGGTTGGTGATTTTTGTGGTGTTGTCAATAATCTCATTTGACACATCATTCCCAAAATAGTCAATGAATCTTGAGACTAAACAACATAGGGGAATTGATAGCTAAGAAGCCTCTTAGATTTCATCATGGTCTCCTCAAGGACTAGAACCCAATTAATTTGAGTTTCAATCTTCATGCCATACACCAATTGCAAATCATCATCTGTGATTTGTGCATGATTAGTAGACCTTAGGGTGAGGATATAAGTGATGATGTAGTGCAGCAACCTATCCTCTCCTGTCATGTTTCCAACCCCCAATCTGGTCTTTATTCTAGCCTGAGGATTTAGCAACATACCCGTGTATGTATCCATATTGGAATATCCTCCAACTTTTTCTTCAAATTTCCTAACGCCATCACAAGAGATGTCAGCCACAACATTCCACATTGTGTCATCAATCTCCATGGCAACTCCATTCACTTGGGAACGGAGGACACCATCCATGCTTGCCACAAGTATAAAAAACTTTTACCAACTCAGGGTAGAAAGTAACCTTCATCTCAAGCAACTTTTTCAGCCCTTGAGCTTCCAGCATTGTAAGGAATTCAAAACCCTCATTCACAAACCAGTCAAGCTCTAGATATTTGGGAGGCATGACCAGCTTTGTTGCATTGAACTGCATGTAATTATTTCATTCAACTTCATAGTTGAACTAGGTATGGAGCCTGTTCTCAGCAGCTCTAGAGGATTCTCCAGCTTTTCTCTTGCTGGTTGTGGTTCTTTTAAAGGTAGATGGGTTAGACATGGTGATAGTTTTTGAAGAAAGGAGTGGGCAAAGTTTTGGTTAAGAGAGATAGAGGCAAAGCACAAAGATTTAGCTCAGTTTGGCTTAAGGGAGAAAGTGATTTTTTTCAGGTTTGAAGATTTTAGCTTGAGAAAATATGCATTTATAGAGGTTTTTGAAGTTTTAAAATTTGAATTTTGAAAACCTGTAATAGCTATTTCGAGTTCCAAGAATGTTAGGGTTCACTGAACCATATTTTTTAATTTGAATTACAGATAAGGAGTCAGTTACTGGGCATTGAAAATTGTGCAGATTTGCATAAATGCCATAGATAATCGATTACGGATCCTTGGCTGATTATTCCAAGATGAAATATGACTCTGAACATGGTGTAATCAATTAATACGAAGGGGTAATTGATTACTCCAGAGAGTTTTGAATTTGCAAATAGCTTTCAGGAATTAAGTAATCGATTAAAATACAGGGTAATCGATTACTCCAAAGAGTTTTTGTCTCTGAATTGCATTTGAACACAAAGTAATCGATTAAATCGATAGGTAATCGATTACTCTAGGGAGTTTTTTCATTTTGAAATTCATCTTAAGTTCCAAGTAATCGATTAATATGAATGGTAATTGATTACTCCAGAGATTTTTTTACTGTAAATTGTCTTTAAACCTCACATAATCGATTAATACACATAGTAATCGATTTAAGCATACAATTATGCAGAGTGAACAGTGTCATTCATCAAAATTTCGAATTTTGTGATGCATAGCCAATTGTGAGTGGTATTGCATGTAGTCAGACACATTATAAGCATGCTAGCATATATTAGATTCATCAAGAATACCTAGCATGTTCCTAAGATCATAGAATCTATCCCTAGCAAGGGGTTTCGTAAAAATATCAGCCAATTGATTATTTGTGTTAGCAAACTCAATTGAACAATTACCATTTTGAATGTGATCTCTGAGGAAGTGATGTCTAATCTCTATATGCTTTGTCCTTAAGTGCATTATTGGATTATTTGATAAGTCGATAGAACTTGTGTTGTCACATAGCAAAGGAATCTCTTTCAATTCAACACCAAAATCTTGTAATTATTGCTTCAACCACAAGCTTTGAGCACAACAACTTCTAGCAGCAATGTACTCAGCTTCAGCTGTTGATAGAGCAACACAAGATTGTTTCTTGCAATGCCTTGAGATAAGTGAACTTCCCAATAAATGACATGTTCCACTTGTGTTTTTGCTTTCTAATTTGCATCCTACAAAATCAGAATATGAGTATCCAATTAAATTCAATAATGCACCTTTGGGATACCAAATACCAACTCTTGGTGTTGATTTAAGGTATTTAATGATTCTCTTGACTACTGTGAAGTGTGATTCTTTAGGATTATATTGATATCTATCACACAAGCACACACTCAACATTATATCTGGCCTACTTGCAATTAAGTACAATAAAGATCCAATCATCCCTCTATACTTTGACTCATCAACCTTCTTGCCTTTTTCATCTGAATCAAGGTAAGTTGAGGTTGCCATAGGAGTTGCGGCATCTTTGTTTTTCTCCATGTCAAATTTCTTGATCAATTCATTGCAATACTTTGTTTGGCTGAGAAATGTCTCATTCTTCATTTGTTTCACTTGAAGTCCGAGAAAGAATGTTAATTCTCCCATCATAGACATTTCAAATTCATTTTGCATAAAGATTGAGAATTCTTTGCACAAGAAATGATTAGTTGAACAAAAAAAAAATATCATCAACATATATTTGAACCAATAAGATATCATTAATAGATTTCTTGATGAACAATGTTTTATCCACTTGTCCTCTTATGAAGGATTGGCTAAGTAAGGAGTTGCTCAATCTTTCATACCAAGACTTAGGAGCTTGCTTTAATCCATAAATAGTTTTCTTTAGTTTAATAACATGATTTGGATGTTTAAAATCAACAAAACCAAGAGGTTGATCAACATAGATTTCCTCCTCAATGTATCCATTAAGAAAAGCACTCTTTACATCCATTTGGAACAATTTAAAATCCATTAACATGCAAATGCAAGCAATAATCTAATGGCTTCTAGCCTTGCTAGTGGAGCATAGGTCTCTTCACAGTCAATACCTTCCTCTTGATTGTATCCTTTTGCAACCAATCTAGCTTTGATTCTGATTATGATGCCACTCTCATCAAGTTTGTTCCTAAAAATCCACTTGGTGCCAATAGTCTTGTGAGAAGAAGGTCTAGGAACAAGTTCTCAAACTTCATTTATCTTGAACTGATTAAATTCATCATGCATGGCAAGCATCCAATGTTCATTAAGTAAAGCTTGATCAATGTTCTTAGGTTCAATTTGAGAAACAAAACCCATATCACAACATAAATTTCTGAGTGAAGATCTAGTAGATATTCCCTTAGTCACTTCACCAATTATGTTGTCAAGGGAGAGGTCTCTTGTTCTCCAGTCCTTAGGCTTTTGAGTAGATGTTGACTGATCAATCTCTTCATTTGGTTCATCCTTTTCTTTCTCACTTGGTCCATTGATTTTGACATGATCTTCTATAGGACCTGCATCTTTATCACAACTCTTTTCCTCTTTTAAGGAGTTAGTTTCATCAAAAATAACATGAATTGATTCTTCCATGCATAATGTTCTTTTATTGAAGACTCTATATGCCTTGCTTTGTAATGAATATCCAAGAAAGATAGCTTCATCGGCCTTTGCATCAAACTTGCCAAGTGACTCATTTCCATTATTTAAAACAAAATATTTACAACCAAATGCTCTTAGGTGAGAAATGTATGGTTTTCTACCTTTATATAGTTCATAAGGAGTTTTCTTTAAAATAGGCCTTATGAGTAATCTATTCAAAATGTAGCAAACAGTACTCACAGCATCAGCCCAAAAATGCTTTGGCAAATTTATCTCATTAAGAAGAGTTCTAGCTCCTTCTTCAAAGGATCTAATTTTCCTCTCCACAACACCATTTTGCTGAGGTGTTCTTGGAGCTGAAAAATTGTGGTTAATTCCATTTTCTTCACAAAAATTTTCAAAATGCTCATTTTGGAATTCACCACCATGATCATTTCTTATTGAGATAATTTTGCTTCCTTTTTCATTCTGAACAAGCTTGGCTAATTTTTTGAATGCAATGAAAGCATCACTCTTGGATTTTAAAAACAAAGTCCATGTGAATATATAATAGTCATCAACTATTACAAGCCCATAGTAATTCCCTCCTAAGCTCATAGTTCTAGAAGGACCAAACAAATCTATGTGAAGCAATCCAAGGGGTCTTGAGGTGGAAACAAAGTTTTTATTTTGAAAAGAGATCTTGGTTTGTTTCCCCTTTTGACAAGCATCACATAGTTTGTCCTTTTCAAACTTAAGTTTAGGTAAACCAATGACTAAGTATTTTCTAATAAGCTTGTTCATGTGATGCATGTTAATGTGACTAACTCTCCTATGCCACAGCCATGATTCATCAATCTTACTTACTAGGCAATTAGTGTTGTGAATGAATGCATATTCTATAGAGAGTAAGCAGATGTTACCCTTTCTTTTTCCTACATGGATCACCTCACTGGATTGACCATCACATACCAAGCAGCAATTATCATTAAAGGATACCTTTAATCCTTTATCACATAGCTAACTTATGCTTAGAAGATTGTGCTTTAAACCTTCCACATAGAGTACATTTCTGATCTTGGTTTTAAAGTTGTCTCCTATATTTCCTTCTCTTATTATCTTGCCTTTATTGGTTTCTCCATAAGTGACAAATCCTCCATCTTTTAAAGTCATATATTTAAGCATGGACTTGTCACTCATCATGTGTCTAAAGCATCCACTGCCTAAGTACCATAATGATGATTTAGCTCTAAGACACACCTGCAATAATCAAATCAAGTCACAAAGAAAGGTACCCAATTAAGGTTGGGTTCATAGGGGTTAGCTATTTTTCTCTTTTTCTTTGGAAACCAAATGCAGTCTCCATTAGGCACATAGAACCTTCTAGCATAACACTTATGAGATGTGTGGCCTTCTTTCAAGCAATGCTGACATATAACAGATTTTCAACATCTTTCAAAATGAGTCAATTTGGTATGTTGTGTTTTTGAAAAGTCTTTTTAATTCATCTGTTTTGGAGGTACAAACTTGGTGTTTCCAAAATTTTTGTTTGATGTTTGTAACCCAATCCAGATGTATCTCCAGCATACTTTTGTATACTTAACATTTGATTTAAGCTACATTTTCCTCTATAGAGTCTTTTGAAAAGATCAACCAAATAAGAATTTTTTGAAAGCAATAACATATACTTTTCAAATTGACTCCTTTTGAAATCATCAAACTCTTTTTCTAAAGCTTTGCATTTATCTCTATTTGATGAAGAGGCACACATACACCCATTAGCTTTGTAGCTTGAAACAAGTTTCTCATTCTCTTCTTTCAAGTTACAAAGTTCAACTTGCATTGAAGCAAGTTTAGTGGTATGCCATTTAAGGTTACCTTTTAGCTTATTGTTAGAGATTGTAAGTTTTTCAGCCCCCTCATGCATCTCATTAAAAGCATCAATAAGTTGGTCAAGTTCAGGATTTACTTCCGATTCAGCACTTGAGAATTCTTCATCTTCATCAATTGTTGTTGTCAGACATACATTTGCTTCTTCATTCTCACTTGAAGATTCAGAAGTTGTTGATGCATTTTCTTCCCATGCAATGTAAGCTTTTGGTTTTCCCTCTTTCTTTACTTTCTTTTCACCTAACTGCTTCTTCAAAAATATAGGACATTCAGATTTAATGTGACTTTGCTTACCACATTCAAACTAGTTGTAGTTGGTGGTGTTGTTGTGATAAGTGCCACATTTTAGTAAAAATAGGATTCAAATATGGCACTTATCCGTTATTTTAATTGATTTATTCACAAGTTAACCCTAAAAACCTAGTTAATTGATGGTTATGTTAAGGTAAGTTATGCTTTCATATTTTGAAAAGATTTCGTCCAATCAAATGTTTTAATTTTGCTAGGTTTAAAGGTTACGGAAGAATCAAGCTTGCAAAAACCAAGAGCTGGGAGTGAACTAAGCAAAGAATGAAGTCCCAACAGCATTCCAGGCCCAAGAAGCACCAAGGCCCAAGGATTTCTTCATCAGTAAGCTTTAAGCTCGCCCAGGCGACCATCCTATGCCTATTTCACTCGCCTGGGCGAATAACAAGTTCCAAGAATCCCCTTTAGCTCGCCCAGGCTCCCATTTTGCGAAGGAATTGGTGGCCTGGGCGACCAAAGCAGCCAGGACCCCAAAATCTATAAATAGGGACGAAAATTGAAGGCACGAGCATCCATTCCACTGCTTTTCTCTCCCAATTCACCTGTTTATTCAAACTTAAGCTTGTTCTTAGTTCCTAGGTAGTGTAGAAACTTAGGGAAGTGAGAAAGAGTGAATTGTATAAGGAGATTCTGTCGAAAATAGGATTGATGACGAGCTTAGTCAGTGGTTCTCTCGAGGAGGTTCTGCCAATGTTTGCTTAAACTTTCCTAAGGATTGGACATATTCTTCTTATCCCTATGCTCTTTTAATTATTTATGCATTGTTCTATTCCTTATTGGTGATTTTATTCTACGCTTAATGCTTGATTCTAATTAATCGTTAGTTTCATGAATTTAACCCTAAAGGAGACTGGAAAGTAAATTTAGGGTTTGAACTGAATTAAATCACTCACTACGTTACGTTGCTAGGAACATGGCTTAATGTTTTGATCGCAAAAACACGTGATTAGAAGCTTAATGCTAGGGTATTTAATTAAATATGCGAGGGATCGATATTTAGTAAAATATCCTTAGGACTTAATTGCGAGGAATCGAATTAAGGTTACCTAAACGTGTGCGGCAATAAGAATAGAAAATGCATAGGTAAAATCAATTAAAGGGATAAGTAAGACGAAATCAAATCCTACACTTCCTTAACTTGTACTCGTCTATTTATTTTCCGTATCGTTTATTTGTTTTCCGTAATCTTTACTTTACAAACAAAACAATCAAAAATGAATCTCCGTTCGTATCATCTGTGTATAACTACTAGACTGGTAACAATTTAAACCAACCGACGTAAACTCAAATCCCTGTGGAGACAAACTTTTACAAATTTGTAAACTTGCAACGATAAAACGGTGCGCTTGCCGTAAAAATCCTAACATGTTGTTGTCACTCTTTTGTTGAACTTGGTGAACTTTATGTTCTTGTTCTTCTTCATGTATTTGCTGAATCTTTTGACTATTAGGTTCAGATTCTCATCACCTTCATCTTCGCTTGAGTCTTCTTCTTTTTCCACATTTGAGGATGCAGCTTTCAAGGCAATATTATTTTGTTTCTTGTCTACATCTTCTGCATGTGTTAATTGAGACATTTCTAATTCATACTCAAGTAGCTTACCAAATAGTGCAGCCATGGACATCTTTGATAGATCTTTAGACTCCTTGATTGTTTTAACCTTTGGTTGACATGGTCTTGTTAGGCATTTCAAGATCTTGATGTTTAATTCTTCTACATCAAATGTCTTTCCAAGACCAAGAAGATGATTTACAATGTCAGTGAATCTTATTTGGAGTTGAGATATGTTTTCAGTTGTGTTCATCTTGAACATCTCATACTCATGAATCAAGGTGTGCTTCCTTGATCTTCTAACTTCATTTGTAACTTCATGAGTAATTTCTAACATTTCTCACATCTCCTTAGCACTCTTGCACCTAACAGTCCTGAACAATTCATCAGATGATAATGCAGAGGTTATCATATTCTTTGCTTTAAAATTGTATTGAACTACTCTATTTTCTGCATCTGTCAACTCATCCCATTCTTTGGGAATCATTTCATTATTAACATTTTTGATTGGAATGAAAGGACCTTTTTTCTATTGCATTCCATGCACTAGGGTCATTTGATTGGATGAATATCTGCATTCTATTTTTCCAAAAACTGAAATGGTCTCCTTCAAACATCGGAGGACGATTGAGGGAGGCACCTTCTTCGAAGATAATTTGTGTGGTTTTCATTTTCTTTGAAAAAAGATAGTGATATTGAATAACACTCAAGAACCTCCTCTTGATATCAATTGAAAATAGTATGAACACACACAATAACCAAGAGGGGTGAATTGATTTAAACTTGGTCTTTTAAAAATCTTTAAAGAATCAGAGTAATCAAGATCGTATCACAATTGAATCAAGAATGCTCCTATCAATCAAATCACTCAGCTCGAAAACAATCACAAAACATTAACTTGTTAGATAAGAAAGATAGCACTAAAGAATCACAGATTAAGAAAGCAAGAAAAGATTAAAGGAAGTAGTCAACACAATGGTTTATACTAGTTCACTTCTCACCTTGAGAAGTTACATCTAGTTCTTCCAACCACGATGGTTAGAGTTCCACTAATAGTAAAATTATTCTTACAAGCTTTTTACATAATCACTCTTAATCAGACCTACATTAAGAACGAGACTTCTAACACCTTAGAATCTTTGTGATCAAAGACATAGAGATCACCCACCTCTACTCTTATTCCCTAGGAACACCTATCCTAGTAAAGCTCTAAGAAATCCTATGTTATTAATACAAAAAAGTACACAAAAGAATACACAGCAGAGTGTAAAGAATAAAGTCACCTTTGATTCCGCAAATGAAGTATGCAAATGATTTACCAGACTTGGATTGAAAGATGGAAGAAGTTGTTTCAGAACCTTCTTTACAAAACTTCTTTTGAAAGCTTGCCCAAGAAGAAACCCTCCTTTGAAATCTTTGAATCTTGAGGATTTTGGGACTTTAACAGAGTTAAGCATTAGAAACCTTATCTTGCACGAAAAGCTTATGAATGAACTTTGTGATTTTCGTTCTTATTTTCCAAAACACCCAACAATTATTTATAGAAATCAGTTTGTAACTGTCAGTAATCTATTAAAATGCTAATGTAATCGATTAACTTTACTTATGCAATCGATTATTAACACATTCAATCGATTAAAGTATGCTTGAGCTTTCTGGAAAAGATATATGAACAAAGTAATTGATTATTTCGTAATGTAATCAATTATCACAAGAAGTCTTGTTTCCAAAAACATGCCAAGTAATCGATTATCACAAATCGTAATCAATTATCACAGGAAGACTTTTTCGTGACTTTGTGAAGCGTAATCGATTACCATATTGTTGTAATCGATTAAAGTGTTATTCAAAGCTTAAGTAATAGATTACCATATTCTGGTAATCGATTAAAATAATGCGAAATTGTTTTTCCAAAACTTTAAACTTTGAACATGTTGGCTTTTATGCAATCATGAAAAGAAAAGTTTTTTCACAAAACTTATGCTTTTATGAAAACAATGAATGCAAGACTATGAATGATGTTTATGCAATGCAACGGATCATAGGATGGCTTACTTAGACATTTAAAGATTATATATGCCTTCAATTGAATGGCATATAAAATCTAAAACATATTCATGCCTAAGAGCCTCAGCATCTTGATCCTTTCAATCTCCCCTTGTATTTAACAAATCCTTCCTGTTAGGTTGCACTACCTTCTACAACACTTGCTTGGTCTCTCTATTAAAAACCTCTGCTTACCCATTAGTTTGGGGATGATAAGTTGTAGCAATTATATGCACAACCCCATACTTCTGGAGCAAGGATGTCATTGGCCTATTACAGAAATGGCTCCCCTGGTCACTAATAGTGGCTCTGAGTACACCAAACCTGCAAAAAATGTTAGATCACACAAAATCCACAACTTTAGAATCATCAATTTTTGTGGCCTTAGCTTCAACCCATCTAGAAACATAATCAACAACAAGCAAAATATATGAAAAACC
Organism: Glycine tomentella; assembly: GCA_007407185.1. Classification (NCBI taxonomy): domain Eukaryota; kingdom Viridiplantae; phylum Streptophyta; class Magnoliopsida; order Fabales; family Fabaceae; genus Glycine; species Glycine tomentella. Next base: position 21,279 of record PYAF01005252.1, on the reverse strand, counting down.
ATGAGAAACATGAAATGGACCCATAAAATCAATACCCCATACATAAAAAATCTCATAGATAATAATGGACTGTTGCGGCATCTCATGCCTGTGTGTAATGGCCCCTCCTGCTCTCTAACACTACTCACAAGATGTGGAAAAGTGATGAGCATATCTAAACATGGTGGGCAATAGAACCCACAGTCCAATACTCTCCTAGTGGTTCGCTGAGGACCAAAATGACAATCGGTAGGTGTGCCATGACAAAACTGAAGAATAGACTGAATCTCATGATCTGGTATACACCTGCGGATCACTTGGTCACTACCAAACCTCCACAAATAAGGATCATCCCACAAATAATATTTAGCATCACTCTTAAGTTTATCTATTTGAGACCTAGATGCATGAGGTGGAACAACATATGCAACAATGAAATTCACAATGTCAGCAAACCAAGGTGTAACATGTGATGAATGCAAATGTTCATCAGGGAAATTATCCCTCATAGCAAAGGACTCAACAGGTCCCTCGATCCTGCTCAAATGATCAACAACCAAGTTTTTTGCACCACTCTTGTCGTTAATCTCAATATCAAACTCCTGAAGAAGAAGCATCCACCTGATCAATCTAGGTTTAGCATCAAGCTTCTTCAACAGGTACTACAAAATTTCATGGTCAGTAAAGAGAGTGATATGGGAGCAAAGCAAATAAGATCTGCATTTATCTAAAGAAAAAACAATAGCCAAAAGCTCCTTCTCAATGGTGGTGTAGTTAACTTGGGTTGCATCTAAAGTGAGTGAAGCATAAGCAATGACATGGGATAGTTTATCAACTCTCTATGAAAACACAGCCTGATGAGTCACTATTTATCACTATTCACTCATCTTTCTGTACTCATTTTAATCCCTAACTTGTGCTTAATTGTTTATATTTTGCATTGTTTCTCATTTAGGATTTAATTGGACCGATAATTCAGATGTTAATTAATTTGGATTATTTTAAGTTTAATTATTCTAATTTGATTTTCAGGGCAGATTAATAATTAAATGGGCTTGGAATTAATTCATGGACTTGAAGATTGGGATGTCGCGTCAGCATTATTTTCCGCATCAGCTTGGAATTTTCGTTTTATTTTATTTTATTTTCGTTTTGGGCCAAAATTGTTAGGAAAAGCCCAT
>PYAF01005251.1:347972-366125 GCA_007407185.1 Glycine tomentella | reverse complement strand
CTGAAATCTCTTCATCCCATATTCTTCTTCCTTTCAGTCCATAGGTTCTGTTTCAAGCCCTTTTATGGTAGCCATGGGCCCAATGTCCCAGAAAAACCAAACTTTGGCAAGAAATCCTAAGTCAACTTTCAGGAACCCTAGCCGTCACGTCCACTACGCCGTTACTCGAACTCATCTAAAGACGAAACTCCAGGGGAAGGACAATCCTTCTTTTTGCATCTTGTTGATATTCTTTTATTACAACGTTTGTATAATATCAAAAAAAAAAATACAAGAATAAAAAAAAATCAAGGAGGAAACCTAATCATATGGGATTAGCCTCCTTGTTACAATCCAAGAAAATACATTCAAATCTCTACCATGGATTAAAGTTGAAAACCAAATAAAGCATAGATTTTTATGAAAAGAATTATAAAGATAAACATACAATACATATTATCAACAAATATAGAATCTTAGGTGTCATATTTCACGAAGCAACTAATTAAATGAATAGTGAAACTAGATTCACATACCAATGTATAGTCAGGCTCTAATACCAATTATAGGAACTATTGGATTTATGCGTAAGCGATTTAAGAACCTAGTATATTGGTATGCTTATCGAATCATCATTGTTTCATAAACACACAAGGAATATTACCTCTCAGAGTACTGATCTTTGATGATCTCTCACGCCTTAAAATTCTTGCGTCACTGCACAATTGATCTCCTTGTAGTCTGTTGATGACAGACCTTCCAGACTATCTCTCAAGGGAGAAAGGGATAGTGTGTGGGCAATTTCTCACTATCAGGAGATGACCTTGCCTCAGCCTCTGTGACTGTCCTCTTTTTTTTTAGAGAGGGTTAAGTGTAGTATATATATGGGTTTTTAGAAAACCTCTTAGGTGTTAACGGGCTCTAGGTTTCTTGGACTCTTTTTACACACTAGGCCCTATTAGGTTTTAGTGAAAGAGCAAAAACCCAACATTTATTAGGTGGATCCTAGATGACATTCAGTTGCTTTACAATTTGTGCAGTCAACACATGGCTTCTTTGCAAGAATCTGTTTATCTATGCACCGCAAATCCATTACCAAAAACATGAGCAAATATCATACTAGCTGCTATATGAACAATTTGCAGATTATTTTTCAAGTATTAGTTTTTTCTTTACTCCATTCAATGGTGTTTAATAATTTTAAGCAATATTTTATTTTCTTTTTGACTTGAGTTTCAGATAGGAATATATGAAATCAAGACAAAGAAAGGATTGCCCTGGTAGATATGAAAGAGAAGTGACAATGTAAGCCTTATGCCACTGACTGTCCAATTTCTAGGCAGTTTGTTAAATTGATCTTATGTTCATTGTCTTGGTATCACAGGTTTGTTTCATCAGGTTTAGTTGATAAATTATTTGGCTGGCATAGAGTATATATTGCTATCCTACTCTTTTCCATGTTAATTTTCCCTCAGCTTGGTCTGACAAAAAGATATATGTTAGTTATATTTGTTTTTTTCTCTTGAAGTTGTAATAATAACTAATGTATAACTAATTTAATATTCAAATGTGGAGTAAAAATCTATACATTTTTTTGCATTGGGGATAATTGCATAAATAATTATGCTTGTTACTGTCAGAAATAATTGTGCACAAATAATTATATTCTTAAGCTGAAGCTTTGGATTGGAATTTGTGAGTAGTAATAATTGAGACAAATTGACGTTCAGTGCTCATAGACTCATAGTGTTTCAATTTTTAATCAACTTCACATCCTCATATAAATTTGGCTGATTTGGAAGAACTTGTCTCAATCTGTTTATAAATGCACGATAGAGAAATGATATTAATATATTATTTATCACACTCTTTTAAACACAATTTTTATTATGGATTGAAATTTATCTGAAATCATAACTTAATGGGTTTCACTTCTTAATTAATGAGTCTAATTCATGATTTTGTAATTTTTAATAAATTTTAATCAATGATAGAGTATTAAAAGCAATGTGTTAAAGAGTATGGTATTAACATTCCTCTCTAATATTGATAGGATAAGGTTACATTGCAATCGGAGCAGTATCTAGAGTGAAATTTCATGTGTATTATAAATACCGAGAAAGGGTCCTCAAATAGAGGATGAAAACAATAAAGGTAAGAACATAAAGTAATAAATCATTGATTGATGTGCTGGCAATGGGCATATTTATGGATTGAACTCCTCTAATGTGACAAAACAAGAATATATTCTCCATTATCCATTGATTTAAATTCAAGCATCTCATAAATTTAATCTATTTATGAGAAATACAATCTTGTATTTATGGCTGTGCCGCTGGCCCTGCGCACATTAAAGGAGTAATCAATAAGTTGGCCAAACTTGTCTTCCCCTGTCTATTTTCTAAGACACTGAATTGCATATTGTTTTGATTGTGTAAATAAACATATAAGTAGCTGTATCCTGTTCATAAATAATAAAAAAAATGACAGGAAGTGAGAAGATCTATTCAGATTTGCTCCCCATGCATAATGATACTTAAGTCTTGTCAATGATGAATTCGTTCATGAGTTCTTTATTTTCTCCTTGTGAATGATTAAGCCAAAATGGCCAGTGATGTGTCTCCTCTACCTACTTATATATGCTTTGTCATTTTCAAGCTGCAAGGTACCCATTAGGTGGTAGAAGATCTGCAATATGGGACTCTAGTTATTATTACAATGCCTTGGCCCCCTTCTGCCACTGTCCTCTTGCCCCACTCTTTCCTCTCTCCAGGTGCTGTTTCCTCTTTTGCTTCATCTTGCCTCTAGGGCATGTGCAATTTCACACCGTGAAAAACTATTACATTCACAATTGAGTTAAAAAAAATTTGCCACATTAACATTTTGATTGATGTGTCAAAGAGTGTTTCAATACTTCTTCACTTTCTATTATCTTTTTTATATCTAAATCAACAATTCATAAGTTTTTTAGTTTCTCAAATAAACTATTTCTAATATATAAATCCTGAATCACAAGTTATTGCATTGAAAATTAAGCTCACATTTTTTGTCATTTTGATTGATGCATACTTTTAAACACTTTATCATATATTTTGCCACAAACAGTTATGATAAAATAGTGTAAAATAGTATAAAATACTTATCACAACCATAGTTTCGCATATTCTAATTGAAAACAAGTTATACATCGCATTGATAATGTAAATTAGTTTTATATTATCATCTAATAATAAACTATCATATATGATTACGTTATTGATTTTTATAATAATTTATAAGCCATATCACCAAGCTTATGAAAAACCATTAATATTTGTCACTTTTTTATTATATTATATATAAACTTATTATTATTGCTACCAGACATTATTTTCTAGGTATGTACTTTGGATGTTTAAAACTTATATAATAATGTTTTATTTATAGTTTTTAGTAATGTAAAGTTATGATATTAAGTTTCTTTAATATTACTCGTATGTATTATCTAATTCTTATTCATACCGATTCAGGCCACAACTTGACTATGATTCAACCATTAGACTTTTAATAAATGTCTTGACCAATTCAATGATTGATCCAATTTTAAAACAATACTATCCTAATTAAACGGGTATGCATCACATAACTGCTATAAAGAGTTATGATGCCTTCGGTATGAAAAGATAACTTTTTCTTTTTTTTCTTTTCCTCACACCAAATAACCATAATAGTAGCTGAAGTCTTGCATGAAAATTTGACGACATATAATGATGGCCAGGGTATGGGGCTCATAAGTTGAGAGATAAATGATAAGAGGAAATACAGGAGGATGAGAACCGTTGATTTAAGAAAATGAAAAAATAAAATTAAATAAGCATTTATGCTTATCCCTAAGAATTAATATTCAAGCATGGATCAATTAGGAAAAACAGAGGGAATTGTTTATTGGGTGGGGGCCAAGGTGGTGAAAAAAGAGCATGTTCACGACACAAGGGGACAATGACATATTGTCAGTTTATCATCTCTTGTGGCTTACAAACATAAAACAAAGCCACTTTACAGCAGAAGCTAGTGTACATCCCAACATCAGAGACTAATACAAATAAAATAAAATAAAAACTTTTGACGAATTTAATTAAAATGCCATTTTTGTTTTCCTATGATTCAAGTTTCTAATATACCTGTGGACTGACCTGTACAATTGCAAACATTTTTTGACTTTACCGTGGGAGCATCCTCTTCAAACGCTTGCTGCCTCTAGACGTTTATAATTTAATTTACACTTACAACTTAAGCAACTTAATCTGCCAGACTACAAAATTGGATCATTCAAATGTGCTGATAATTACAAGCAAAACCATTTCCAACATCTCATGCATGTTGCAGATTGCCTTTCTATGCTTCCACCCGAAAAGTAGCTTGCTATACTTTTCAAATGTCATCATTGGAAATCCTGTTGGACCATATAATCTCAATTTCAAGTGTTCGGGAAGAACCATCTTTATTACCATCATGATTAAGACTGAATAATCCACTATAAACCCCCTCTGATACAACTTTATCAATTTGGATAGTGACTCTTCCAAGTGTTGTCTGGAGAAAAAGCATAACACTTCCAGTCAGTATTTAAAGCAATGCAGATTTAGCATATGCTTGATTGAGTAAGTGGGAAGGTGAAAATAAAAATGATTTTTTTTTTTAACAAAGAGTGAAGTATTTCCACCTCAATTTTCACGTACTCAAACGAGCACAGACTAGTATGTCACCATCAAAGGCAATAAGAATAAAGAATAAGGTAGAATTATTATTGACAGAAATAGACAGGGATCTTTTTCAGTTTTCATCAAAATAACACTAGTATCCATCATACAAAGAAATGTAGTAATCCATCCTTTCAGAAAAGGAATGGGTAAGCCCTCACGACTTACCACACATAAAATAAAGAATGAGTAAATCACTTGCGGAATGAATATCCAGTTACCTTTCCAAAAGTATTCTTGCTTTTGCATATGATATGTAGCTTTTGGCCCTTCGGAGGTACATCAAATGCCCAAGTGAATCCTTCTTTCCATTCTGGAGAAGTACTATGATTCACTACCTAATAGAAGCAAAAACCATAAACGGTATCTGTAATCTTGTATAAGAAAATTTAATCCTCACTAGAGATAGCAAACAAATCAATTTATAAGTTCATAAATAATTTTGGACAATGAAAATTACATCTGCCGTTTTCTCATATGCAAAAGTGGAATTATTCACGGTTAAGTTACATCCCATATATTCAATTAAGTGGAATTCTATAATCAAAACTCAGTCCTTTTTAAGTCGTCGGAAATTTGAGAAGTTGAAAATTATGACAGGAATGCTAAGAGTAGGGTTCCTTGATCTATGAATATTTTAAGTAAGATGATTTTAAAATTTTGGTTGTCATCAAATGCAATTTGTAATCAGTATGGTACTTACATGAAAACTAGGAATAGTAAAAAAATGAAGCTTCTAATTAATAGAAAAAACGTTTCAAATAAAAAGAAAAGAGGACTGCAAATAACAGAAGAAATAATATTAGTGCTTTTGCAGATTTCTCAAATTATTCATGAGAATACCTTGGTTTGTTTTGGAGGACCATTGCCTATTGTTAACCGGCAGAACGCATTGGTGCTTCCCATAGTTTGTTTGAGGTTGTTTCCACGCTTAATGGTGACAGTCAAACAACCTGGTAAGCAGTGCAGAAGAGTATCTGCCCTCTCATGGAAACTAGGCGGGCAGGTTTTCATGAGCATTTGCAATATGGGGATGGCTTCTGCAGCAATCATAGCTTGAGAGTTAGCTATATCTATTGGCATAGTTGACCAAGATTGTCTTAGCAAGCAAAACGTGTTAAGTACAGAGTCCTGAGCCGCTTCACCACCAGATTTAAGTGCCCCTACCAAATGAGGAATGCTAAGAGTTGCTGCTTCAGATGTGTGGAGCTTAGGGAAGTTCATGAATATCACATGTAGAGTTCTCAAAACCTCCTCATTGATTGTGGCAGTTGACCATAACTCTCTTTCTAGTGCAGCTGCATAACAAAATGATTTTTCAATGAAATACAAATTGTTAATAGATGTAAAAGAGAAGTGTCACAATTACACCCCAATCTATATGTGAAAAATTATTTTTCTCATTAACATAAATTTAAGATTGATATAGTACAAAAAATTATTTGACTTGCTGTCACACAGCAGAAAATCTTTAGACATCCTCAATTTTTCTAAAATGAAACTAACAGAAATATACATTCAACTAAAGATTTATACTATGAGAGAAAAGAAAACAGGAGACTAATTTATTTGTACACGTTGACGATTTCCAATTATTCCAAAAATGAAAAGCTCAACAAATCAAAACTTGGTTGTTTTTCTTTCTACTTCTGAAAAGTCCAAATGAAACACATGCCGAATCACATGTTGAAGACATCTTTTCGAATTCTAATTATATTGGTTCCAACAGAACATTAAAAGAAGCATTTAAAATAAAAAAAGTATTTCCCATAATTAACAACTACAATTATTTCTCAAAACCTGATCCTAGTAAATTAAATAAACATCAACATGAAGCTTTCGTACAAGAATGAGCTTGATCCATTAAAAAATGTGCAATTAAATGAATTTGTGTGTAATCAGTTAAACAAAATACTACTATCCATCATAATTAGAGCTATGCATAATTAGACAATGTAAAACAGACATGATTAGAGCTATGAGACATGCCAAAAGTAGTTTCTCTAAAGTATGCATAAGTGTAAAGCAGGTAACACTGTCAATACGGACAATTTTGATGTACCTGTCAAAGACCTGATCAACTCATTTGACACATATTCTTGCAGTGTATGGGTAGAAAACAAAAATTTGATCAGTAAAGCGGCTTGTGCAGAAACTTCTGTGTTTGGAGACAGAAGCAATTCCTGAATCACCAATATGCCCCCAGCTTCTGCAACAGCTCGTCTATTGGTCCTGCTGTTCATGACAAAGTTTTGCAATGCACATATAGCCACCACCTTCATTTCTTCAGTTGGCTGATCTTCAAGTAAACTTATCAATGCACGACATGCGGAAACAGAGGCACTAGATCTAGCATGTCCTTCATGCTGGGAAAGATCTCCCAAAGCTAAAGCAGCAAGAAGCTTGCCAGACTGTGATCTGGTTTGCGGATCCAATAGATACTGGGATAAAGGTGCTATAGCATACTTAGACACCTTCATCTCTCGTACTTTCACATTGTTAAATAAAGCTTCTAGTAATCTACCAGATGCTTCTTCACAGTGATGAGATCTTAAAAGTTCCAACAGAGCATCTATAACTCCAGCTTCCATCATCTGCTCAGCACTTGAAGCATCGCTTCTGTCATGAACTATTAAAGCATTAAGGGCTATGCTAATTGTACTCTCAAGTGTTGAGTGCAAAAGTTTCACCAGAACCACTACAGGAACTTTAAAATAGTAATCGGCATTGGAATGTAATACATTAGAGAGAACTAAAGCAGCTGATTCCCAGAGTGCATGTGGTGGCTGAGGGTCATCTTGAATAATAACCTTTGCAAGCTCAAAAATACCTCCCGCATCAGCAACTGCCTTTGGCCAACTTGTGGAAATTTTTTCCAATGCTTTTATAGCTGTTTGCTGCAAGTTTAATATTCCAATTCCTGCAAGCTGTACGAGGGGCACAACTGCATTCTTTGTTGTAATATCTTGCTGAAAATGTTCCTGTGCAAGAAGATGAGATAACAGTTCCGTGCCAAGCTGCTGAATAGCTTGGGATGGGGATTCCAGAAAAGAAATCAAGGGCTCAATAACTTGGCTTGGAGTAAGCTTCAAGGTTGCAAGACTTTGCGGTTTCTCCAATATATTTACAAGTGCTTGTAAGGCACTATGCTGTCCCCATAAGTTGAAATCTCGTCGGAGCAAAACATGGAAAAGTGGTTCTACAATTTCTGCAGCATCTGAACTTCTCGCAATTGCACTGTTATTAGTTAAAATGCGAAACAGCTCAGCTATTGTGGAGCATAAAGAGCTAGGTGCTAATTGTAGCAGCTTGAGACAATTATTAATAATGCCAGCTTTCACCATGTCTATTTTAATTGGAGTCCTGTCTTTGCCCAATTTGATAAGAGTAGATATGGCAGCCTCTATAAGCTGATAGTTTGTACCAGAAACCAAGCTCACAAGGAGATCCACAACATTGTAGGCTGCTGCAAGCTCTACCTGTTGTTCATCTTCCAATAATCTCTCAAAAGCACAAACCCCAGATTCTATTGCAGTCTCAGAATCAGACTGCATCAGTGATATAAAGGGTTCTAGGCATTCTGAGGCAACTGGATCTGCTCTGATCTTGCTATTTCCAAAAAGAGCAAAGCAGAGTTGCGCAGCATGGCTCCTCAGTTCCAAGGATGAAGCAGAAGACAGTATTTTGTATAAACATTTAAGTGGGTTTCCTTCCACATCAGTAAGAAGAGATACTTTTGAAGAATTTCCTGAAGTTAACTTGATCAAGGCCATGAGAGCAGCCTCCTGCTCATTACCTGATGTTGTGTTAAGCATGTCAACCAATGGTTGAATGGCCTGTTTAGCTAATTCTGAGTCTTTAATGTTGCCAGCATCAAAAAGTTCATCAAGTGCTCTTGCTGCACTATATCTAGCATTTCTTGATCCAAGACGCAAAACAGCTATGAGTTGGTTCAATGAATTAGTTGATGCTTCATGTTTAATAAGGTCAGAATTGCAAAATAATATTCTCAATAACTCAGAAATAGCTGCCTCAGTTGAGTCTTGAGGACTCAAGGACAGGTATTTGTTCAAAGCTTCCAGAGCTCCAGCTTCAGCCAGGATTAATTTATTGCTATCACTTCCATCTGCAATGGATAACAAGAGTCTAACAGCAACTGGTGGAGCACTTGGCCTTTCTGGTATTGGTCTCAGGAGATCCACTAAGAGGGGTATAGATTTCCTGGCAGTAGACCCCACTTTTACATCTTCAATTTCAAAAAGGTGATCCAAAACAACTTGATCAGGGTTTTGTACCAAAGAAAATTCTTCTGATAAAGTCATGAGATTAGGCATATCTGACTCTACATGCCCAATAATAGTTATCAATCCAGCAACAGCACCAGAATTCGCAATGGCAAGATCTATTCCCTTATTACCATTACAAACAAGACTAGCCATAGTCTGGGCAGCAAAATATTTATCAATTACTTCATCAGATCTTAGCAGAAGAGTGATAGAAGGTATTATGCGCATTGTGACAGGAGATAGAACGACATTTTCATCTTGAAATAAAATGGCCAAGAGCAAGGCATTGATCCATATTCCTTCTGTATCCTCATATTCTGCCTGTCAAAAGCGGTAGGCAGGAAATTTATTTAATTCATCAACTTAACTCATGCCATGATCAAACAAACAAAAGCAACTGTGCAATCCAGATATGTAGATCAGTAACACAAATCAACAACCATACGACCTAAATTTAGTATTTGGAAAAAACAGAATGTACATCAGTTGAGCCTTTAATCTTTTCACTCCTTATTAATCATTTCAGAATTCAGTCTTAAGCTCAGGCTTAATAGAAATAAGAGGGCCTGAAGTCCAAATTAAAATAAAATTAGTTATAATGAAATTCAAAAGGAGGGAAACGAATTCTCTAAAAAGGAATTTAAAAGAAAATACACAGTTTAGAAAACACACATGTTAAAATTATATGAGATAATGAACTTCTATATTAAAATTTAAATTCATATTAATAAAAAATTTAAAATCAATACATATTTTTGTTGATTCATGTCAAGCTAGGCTTAGCTTGGAATCTTTTTCCTGCTAAAAACTGGTTGGTGAATCTCCAATTCTATGTTTTCTTTCTTTGGTGAAAACTTTACTTATTTCTTTACACGGAAGTTTTCCGAATGACTTTAAGAATTAATATGCTTCAATATGCCATTCATCAAAGATGTTCAATTAAAAACACAACAATTTTTCTTCATTGTTCTCCTCTTTCTCACCAAATCTGCTTTTTTATTACACACTATCCAAAATTTGATACACTGATAATGAATTCTAAAATGCAAAATCATATAGCCTCCAAGTTATTGTTGCTTGTCCATTTGCAAATAGATAGTTTCCAGCAAGTATAAGCAATGTCATCACACAGCCGGAGATGGCACATTTCAATATTTGCTACTTACAGGTATGGATGTGACTATGTGAGTACCTACACTAAAGAAAAGGCTAGCCAGAAGACAGAGAATTGATAAAGGCAGCTTTAATAAAAAGCTTAAATGTAATATACCTGTGGATTTGAAGTATGTCTTGCAAGTTTGTCAGAGAGAGCTTCAAGTCCACCAGCTTCCATAATTGTGAGCTTGCTCTTTATATGGAAAGAAGCAATAACTGAAAGCAACCACATGGCAATAGTGCTTCCCAAGGCAGTGGCTGGATCAGGAATATCAAACTCATCAACTTCTTGAAAAGAATTTCTCTCCATAAAACCTTTAGAAGTGACAACTTCAATTTCTAACGAGGAATACCTACAACTCTGCTTTATCATCTCAACTAAAGAATATATTAATGGTTTTAGGTACCCAGAAGCGTCAAGTGAATCCATTGAAAGCTCTTTCTTCTCCTTTGCAGCACAAATTAGTAAGGAAGCACCTCCAATTTTTACTTCTAGACTGGAGGAGTTCATTATTCTATTAGCCAATGAACCAATGGATTTGGAACTAGCAGATAACAATTCACCGAGAACAACTGGCTGATCCCCACAAAGTCTAGATAGAATTTTAATTGCCTTGTCTTGCACAAGGGAATGTCCCTCAGCCAGGCAGAAAACAAGAAATTCTAAGCTTGATGGTATTTCAGCCAGAGCTGACCATTGAGGATAAGTGAAGTTGACACCCTGTTTAGTTCTGGCTAGCAGTGCAATTACTTCTAAAGAATCTGCAGCATCAGTTCCGTCCATATCCATAGCTCTTAAGGAATCAACAAGTGCAAGCACAGTGAAACGGCATTGAGCGTTACCCTTGAGAACATCACCTACTGGAAAATGCTTCAATAATTGATGAAGTGCACGAGACGCATTTCGTTTACCTTCCAAGGTCCCTTCTGCCAGAACTCTTGTTAGAGCTGAAACAACATCTTCTGCTAGAGCCTCAGCAGCAATAAAAGGATCAAATAGAAGATTGGCCAATGCAGCAACAGCAGTTTCAGCAGCATCAACAGAGGATGTTTTAGCTAACTTGATTAGTGGCTCAACATCACCCTCTACAATATAAGACATTTTATTTGCAGCCTTGTTCTTTGTTGGACGAGACAGAGCACTTAACGCTCGAGCTGATTGAGTGGCAACAACTTGAGTTTTGCTATTCAAAAGCTTCATGCAAGGAAGTACAATCTCATCAGTTGCAAGACTATCACAGATGTCTTGTCTTGTAATAAATAAATCAGCTAGAACTGAAGCTGCATATTCTTGGGTTTCCTCATTTGATGAATTGAGGACTTGAACTAGAGATCTCAAACCCTTATTAGCTGCAGAATCCTTTTCAAGGAGATCATTCTGCGAAGCCATAGTAAGAACATGACCTAAAACTCGGATTATGTGGGCTTTTGAGCTTGGAGAATGCCCTAGGAGCAATGCTAATAGCTGATTAACTGTGGCAGAATCAGCTACACGGACAAGCTTTGTGAGTGCCATTGCAGAAGCTTCCTGTCCTTTTGGTCCACCACTCTTAAGAAGCCACAAAAATGCTGGGATGGCTCCAGCACTTTCAACACAAGCACGAATATCTTCACTGTGACAGCACAAACTCCACAGAACATTTGCTGCTTCCTCTCTTGCTTTCTGTGATCCTGTCTCCAACAACTGCACCAATGGTGGAATCCCTCCAGCAGCAGTGATTGCCCACTTGCTGTCATCGACCTGGTCAGTTAAGATTGCTAGCAACTGAACTGAATACTCTTGATGCTGCTCACTGGATAATCCAAGCAATGATATTAGTAATTGGATACCCTCTCTTTTTTTAATGGCCTCCCATACTCCAATCTTATCACAACACAAGCTTGTCAAAGAAAGTATCAGATACTCTTGCACATCAGTGGCAGCCATGGTTATAAGTCCAATCAGAACCTTCTTTGAATCTGCCTGAATGAGCCACTTTGAGAGACAGACATTTCCATATAGGCTAGCCATAGCCTCGAGGACACGCTCTTGAATTAGTTTGTGGTCCCGAGGCTTTAAAAGAGTTACTAGAATATCCTCTATCTGAGTTGCACCAAAATGTTTCTCATCAACATCAACTTTTTCCCGAAAGACCATTAGTGTATAAGCAAGAGCGCCAATTATATCACCAACCGGTGCATCAGGGCGAGGAGAACGTGAAAGTTCTCCAAGATATAGTATTAAAGCAGACATGCCACCACAGATATTGGCTAAAGCTTGAGTTGCATGCTCCTGCAGAGCCTGGCCACCATCACCTTGCATACACTCATTAGAAGGAGCAACTATAGCTCCAATAAGGATTGTAATACCATCTTCATTAACAATGACCTTTTTAGCCTTGGTAGACTTTGAAGAGAGGGCCTCTAGGGCATCAGCAGCACTAGCTCTTACAGAAATGTCATTTTCCTGACCAACAAGCTGAAGTAAAGCTTTAACTGCTCCAGAGTCTATTACTTTGGGGATGCTATCACTGAATGCCAGCATTAAACGTGCCAATAGAGAAGCTGCATTTGACTGAGAAACAGCATTATCTGAAGACAAGAGCCCTACTATGATATCCACGCCTCCAGCTTCTAATGTAGCTTTCCAGTAGCCGTCCTTGTCCCCACAAAGATTTCTTAATGCTCCAGTAATAAAACCCTCCACAATTTTGTTTTCCTTGTTCTTTGGATTTAGTTGATTCCATAAGGTTGGAACTACACCTTCTGTAACAAAAATTTTCATACCAACATGATCATCAGAAAGACCACCTGAGGAAACTTCATATATTGCTTCAGCTGCTGCCCTCCTGGCATCGGTGGATTCATAATTTAAAAGTGACAATAACGGTGGGATACAGCCACCAAGAAGTACTTTTAATCTCAGGTCTTCATCTTTGCACAGGACACTGAGAGTGGAAGCAACGTTAACTTTTGCAAGAGGGGTTCCATTTCTAAGAATGCTTATGAACAATGGCATGGCTTGGGCATGAGAACCGATGAGTGCTCTAGCATCCTTTCTTCTCCTGGCAATACCTAGCAAGCGTGCTGTAATAATTTCTTTCTCAACAGGTGATGACAAGTTGGCATGCAGTTGCTCCACAAAATTAGCAACTGTTGCCATTGTAGATTCTGGATCATCCATTCCTGTTGCCTCATTAAACTCCCTGCATATATTTAACTTCCACTTGTAAGTATTTTTACTACTTTCACATTTGCAAGTGAAGGGTGTACAATCAAACTCAGCTAAGGCATAACCAACCATAAACTACTTTTACTAACTAAAAAGTTTAGCACTCATTCATCACTAATGTTATTTCTAGTTTTTATATCAGACTTTCATCAACAATAAATTCCTAACTAACAAGAGAAAAAAAAACTAAATTACTGACCCAATCTGAGACGCAGAATAATTGGACTGATGCTGTTCATGAGAGGGAGACTTTGACATTTGCACCAATTCGCCAGTTTACTGTCCTTGCAGAACACCTGAAAATTTACACATTCTAAAAATTAACCATCCCAAATTGACATACAACCAAAAATTCAAAAAAAAAAAAAAAAAAAAAAAAAAAAAAAAAAAAAAAAAAAAAAAAAAAAAAAAAAAAAAAAAAAAAAAAAAAAAAAAAAAAAAAAAAAAAAAAAAAAAAAAAAAAAAAAAAAAAAAAAAAAAAAAAAAAAAAAAAAAAAAAAAAAAAAAAAAAAAAAAAGCCACATAGACATCAGATCATTCAGATGGAGATGCATTCAGTTCCTCATGCAAGACCAGTTGACAGAACCGTTCTTTAAAAAACATTTATACCTGAGCGAAACCTACTATAGTAAAACAAATCACACGCTACCATTCCAACAGCAACAATATTTGTCTAGATAGCACCACATCAAGATGCAATCAACAATCTACAATATTTTACGCTAAGGCTAAGTGATCCAAAATCCAAAGCAACCAACCAATATCTCTATTCCTAAGTTTCACACATTACATTGAAGTCAAGGTTTTAGAAAACAGTCCACAACCGTGAATTTGGCTGCAAATTCAAGGATTTTTTTAGTGTCCACGACCACAATTGTGGCCGTATCCGCTGATTTGTTCGAAATTTCCCACAATATCAAAAACCGTGACAGACGGCGACCAGAACTTAAAACCTTGGATGGAATGCCACATTCCACAAAACATTTCGCAACTCATCATACTACAGAAGAACACGTTAAAAAGTAATAAAAAAAAAAAAGCTGATCCAAAAGAAGCTACCTCCCCGGAATGCAACTGCCGCAGAGCTCCTTCCTCCTCGCACTACCTCCAATGCCGTCGCATCCTCAATTCACTTCGAATTTCCCGCGAAACCGATCCGACCGAGCGAAAAACCCTGCGAAACCGACACCGGATCAAACGCAGACCGAGTTCAGATCTTCGCGAAGAACAATTGGAAAAAATCAGATCCAACGAGCAGAGATCGATTGCAGAAGCTAGGGCACATCGAGAGAGAGAGAGAGAGAGAGAGAGAGAGAGGAACAAATCGAAATTAGAAAACTAGAAAATTAACTACGCATACGCACACACATGACACATATTTATACCTGGAAATTCAGAACGCGGAGAAGGAGCTGAATGAATGAGAACAACGCGAAATGACAATGGAAACAGAGGAAAACGGAGAGAGAGAGTGAGAAGAGTGCGTCGTAAGAGTGAGTAAGTGTGTCTCAGTCTTTTCCTTTCCCTTCCATGGTTTTTGTTTCTTCTTCTTCCTCCTTGTTTGTGAATTTTTTTATTTTCTTTTATTGGAGGATTATTTATTTATTATAATATTTTTGACGGCGTGTAACATGTGGGGCTAAAATATGTGTCCGAATCGGGTTGTACTGAAAGTCTGAATGACAGTTGCTAATCTTCGCCCATGTTATTGTTGCGCCTTGCATTGCACCTATGACTATCAGTCCAATTTTAACCAATTTTTTTTTTTTTTGCTTGGGATTTGTGAGTTTTTTGGTTTTTACTTTCAGGTATTTGCTTCATGTTTTTCTTCATTGGTTCAGACATCAGAGTGACAGAGTGTGTTCGGACATAATTCAAGATTCATCAATTAAAATTGAGGTTCGAATAATTTTTTCTTTAAATTTAAGTTTACTTTTTGTTATCTAAATTTTAATTTCTTTTTCTTTCTCTCTCAATTTCAAAAAATATTCTTCCTTAATCCTTTCTGCATAAAAAATGTCATAAATTATACCTTTAAACAGTAAAACATCAATCAAGAGAGACTTAAAAAAAATATTTTTTAAATTAAAAGACTGAAGAAGAAAAAGACTTAAAATTTGTGTATCTAAAACAATAATAATTCAATCAACAATTCGTTGGTCTGAATAGTTTAAAAGTGTCCAGTCATATTCTCCAACAGATTAATCATATCTATAAAGTTGGTAAATACTTCACACCAATATCATGGGTATAATAAAAGATAATGACTAAAAATGAGAGACCAAAAATATATTTAAGTCTAAAATTAAAAGTGGGAATCCCTTTGTACTAAAATATAAGTAAAATTAACTAAATTTAATATTTTCTCCATCCCGAATACAAATACAAAAAATCACATGTTTTTTTTTGTCTTAAATATAAACAAATCTTAACTAATTTCATCTTATTTAATATTATTCCTAAATATCCTTCATTTAATTGAGGTTGTATTTTCAATGATCTTTTTTTACTCCTAATATCAAGTTTCAATGAAAAATAATATAAAAAATATATTTTTTTAATGAGGCTAGTTCAGTTAAATGATGTTTAAATAACTTTTTTAATAAGCAAAAAGTAGTTCTTTGTTTTCTTATAATGGAGAGTACATACTAATTAAGAAAGTTAATCAATTTTATTAGTAATTTTTAAATAATAATTTTTTTCTAAAGTATACTTCATTAGAGTTTGTTATTAAGAATAAAATATAATTATTGGAAATAGAAAATCAATTAATTGAAAAGTATTTTTGAGATAATGTCATTACATAAGGTGAAAATAATTAAAAATTTACTTATATTTGAGTTCACAAAACCTTTTTTAGAATAAATTATAGTGACACCCCTTATATTTTACTCGAATTACACAAGGCCCCCTTCCATTTGAAACAATTTCTTTGGAACTCCTCCTTAACATCATTAAGTTAATTTAGCTTTAAAAGTTGAAACCCAAAATTATCCCTAATTACATAGTTGCATACAAGCCCCTATATTTTATACATATTACAAATACATCCCCTGTGTTTTTCAAACATTAGGTATAATACCCTGTGATTTTTAGATCTAGATTATCAATTGAGATATTTGCATGTTTTCGATTTAAATTGTAGTGCATCGATATGCACCATTCTAAGTTTGGTAGCACCTCAAATATCTTTGGTGATATTTTTGCATTTGGGATTTAAGAACTTGGATGATCATCGAAAAGGGTCGTCTTGCATAAGAGGTCCATGATTTTAGTTGTAGAGGGCTAATGTACACCGATCTGAGTTAACGATGTGGTTGGGGAAGGTTACAAAAGGATTTGAGGAAGATAGTGGTTTGGTAGGGAGAGAGATGAATCTGTTTGATCCAAAATAAAAGTTTGAAAAATTTCCATAATTTAAACTCATCTCTAAAATAATAGGGGATATCATGCTAATATGTTTGAAAAAATAGGAGGTACATGTATAATATGTATAAAACACAGGGATTGCGTATGTAATTGTGGACATGAGGGTGTTTTGAAAAATAATATACTTATAAATCACATGTCAATTAGACTAGAGGAAAGTTAATGTTATTTATTTGAAACACATGAGATATCACTATAACAAAAACACAAAAATTATGAGATATTTTGTAGGCGGGAAAAATGAAAAGGATCCTTGTGTAAAACTCAAGTAAAACACGTGAAGTATCGCTGTAATTATATTTTAATTAAATATTATAACTAAATTTATATACAGTAAAAGGTTTAAATCTAACCGTTCATCTACTTTAAAATGCATCCAATGCAACGGTTTATAATTCCTGGTTCACCCATGAACGACATGGTCTACGGGTACCTTGAAATTCAACTCTTGAAAAAATTTACAATCTAAACATCAAATTTAAAATAACTTGCTAGCTAGTTTATAAGCAAAACAAAATGCATTCACTTGAAGTAACATTCAAATATTCAACATTCACAACCATGCAGTCCAAGACACTGAGGCCCACTTGAGAATGATAGTAGCACGTAGCAGTGGACTGTAACATGCAAAAGTCACAGAAGCTATTATACCACAATTGTACCCAGAAGGATGTGTGGGTTCAAACGCAGCTCTGCTTGTCTGAAATCCTATGCGATCTGAATCCCTTTTCGGTCAAAGTTTCATTCCACGATTATGAGATGCTTGCTGTCGGTATTGGAAATTTGGAACAAGTATTTCTGACAAAAGGAGAAAAAAAAAAGTACTTGGCAATGGCAACCAACAAAATGCTATTCTTTCCTTTTACTTTAAACTTTTACTATCAAAATTCACTGCCGCCATCTAAATTTAGTTAGATGGTACCGTGGTAAGTTTTATAATTTACTAGCCTTTTAAATAATTTTTTTATCATAATTTAACGTTTCTTTTTATTTTTCTTCCTTGTGTAATTAATTTTTTTTATTTTTAGTCATTACAAATTACGTTAATTTTTTTGTTAATCCTTAAAAAATTTTAGATAATACTTTGAAAAGTAAATAAATATTATCTAAAATATCATAAGGACAAAAAATTAAAATGAATATAATTTATAAGAACTAAAAATAAAAAAATAATTATGCAAGGACTGAAAGTAAAAAAATATCAAATTACAAGGAATAAAAAAATATTTAAACCTTAATTAGCTCATTGTAGTAAATACAAGTAATATTTACATCCCCAATGTAATATTTAATTAACCACATAAAATGTTAATTATTATCATTTTACGTAAAACATTAATTTCCACATATATAA
>PYAF01005251.1:289987-342599 GCA_007407185.1 Glycine tomentella | reverse complement strand
CTGTCCTCATGTCGCAACTCGGGAAGACCAATAGGTTTTGCTTTCTGAAGGTACTCTGAACAAAATTCAACCGCTTCTTCTGCAATGTACCTTTCAACTATGGATGCTTCAGGACGGTGTAGGTTTTTTGTATACCCTTTCAAGATCTTCATGTATCGCTCGATCGGGTACATCCACCGTAAATAAACTGGTCCACATAATTTAATTTCCCTCACAAGATGAACAAGTAAGTGAACCATTATGTCGAAAAATGAAGGAGGAAAGTACATCTCTAACTGACACAAGATAATTGCCGCCTCTTCTTCCAAGTCATCTAACTTTACAGGGTCCACGACTTTCATACAGATGGTATTGAAGAAAAAGCACAGGCGACTTATAGCATGCCTCATTTTGTTAGGCAAAATGTCTCGAATAGCCACGGCTAACAGTTGTTGCATCAACACGTGCCAATCGTAAGACTTTAATCCAACTAGTTTTAAATCTTTCATCTGTACAAGGCTCTTAATATTTGAAGAGTATCCTTGTGACACTTTAACTCGGCGTAGACACTGACATAAACTTATCTTCTCCTTTCTTAACAAAGTGTGGCATGCTGGAGGCAAGTAAATTTTCTTACCATCGGACCTAGGATGTAACTGCTCATGTATACCCATCTCAACAAGATCTTGACGAGTGTTCAAACCATCATTTGTCTTCCCTTGAATGTTAAGCAATGTGCCAATGACACTGTCATACACATTTTTCTCCACTTGCATAACATCGATACAATGTCTAACATCTAGATTAGACCAGTATGGAAGCTCAAACAATATGGACCTCTTCTTCCATAAGCATGTATTACCTTTCTGCTTCTTTTGAGTCTTTCCAAATACAGTATGGATGCCCTCAACCCGCTTAAGAACCTGCTCGCCGGTTAACGGAATGGGTGCAAGTTCATGCTCTTGATTTCCATTAAATGCTTTTTTCAATCGCCGATAAGGGTGATAAGGTCTCAAAAAACGTCGATGGCGAGTGTAAACTATTTTTCTTCCATGTTTAAGTTGCAAGTAACTCGTGTCTTGCTCATAGATAGGGCATGCACGATGGCCCTTAACACTATATCCACTCAAATTCCTGTATGCAGGAAAATCATTAATGGTACAAAAGAGCATTGCATGCAACTTGAATGTCTCCTTACGATACCCATCAAACACGGCAACCCCCTCATCCCATAAGTTTGCCAAGTCTTCAATCAAGGGACTAAGATAAACATCAATGTCATTTCCTGGCTGTTTTGGGCCCGATATCATCATAGACAACATCATGTATTTTCGCTTCATGCACAACCAAGGAGGCAGGTTGTATATGACTAGCAAAATAGGCCACGAACTGTGCTGCGTACTTAAACTGCCGTACGGATTCATTCCATCACTGGCAAGTGCAAGCCTTAGATTTCTTGGCTCTTTGCCGAACGCCAGATACAAACGATCAATCTTCTTCCATTGAACTGAATCTGCCGGATGTCGGAGCATCCCATCAGAGTTTCTTCCCTCTGCATGCCATGTAAGGTCTTTTGCGTCATCTTCATTAGCAAACAGACGCTTAAACCTTGGAATGATCGGAAGATACCACAAGACCTTCGCGGGAGGGCCTTTCGTTGAACTCTCATCACTAATACATTCGTCATCGTCCTTCACTTTGTACCGTGATACCCCACACGTGTGGCATTTATGCATTTGTTCAAATTCATTTCTGTACAATATGCAGTCATTGGGACAGGCATGAATTTTCTTATACTCCATACCCATCGGACAAAGTATCTTCTTCGCCTTGACATTAACAAGATTTAACACCGCAGACAACAGTGTCAATGAGTCTTTGCACCCCGGATACAACGGCTTCTTTGAATCACTCTCCAACGTATCACACATAGGGGCATGTGCTTGCTGAAAAGATTTATGTCCCAGATCACGAATCATATCCTCTAGTCGATCTCCGATGTCAACATCAACCCGTTCAGTCTGCGAGACCCTCTGCGTGTCTGTCAATTCACCATGTCATATCCATGTCGTATAAGTCTTCTTAATCCCATCGCATTGAAGATGCTCCCGTATGTCTTCTAGTGTTTTCCGTCTACCATTCAAACAATTGATACAGGGGCAGAAATATTTTCCATCCCCATCTGGTCGACTTCTTTCCGAGGCAAATTGTAATAAATTTTCAACGTCTTCTTCGTACTCAACCGTGATGCGACTTGCATTCATCCAAGATCGATCCATGTAGTTACCAACTCTGTGATACTGACAAACTTATTCCATGCATGAAAACCTCACTTTTTTCATTCTAGGTGTGGCCCTATCCCATTCAGGAAGGCATATTTTTAAAGTATATTCATATATATAGGTTGAGTCTCTTATCTTAAATATGACGAAATTTCGGCAGCATTTTGCTTTGGTCTCCAAGTACACGACATGAAAGCGGTGACATGAGTTCCACCATAGTCAAGTATGCACCGGGTGAACAAAGTGAAATGCATTGTATCGAAATTTCATCATATTTAAGACAAGAATCACAACCTATAAATATGAATATACTTTAAAAATATGAGCCTTCCCAAACTATCCAAACGGACAATTCAAGAATCAATACAATGATTAATCCAAACTGTCCGGAAGAATCACTGTAATGAATCTCAAACGAGAAACTACGGTTCACTCATAATGAACATTAATTGTATATACAAATACTCATTAATGGCATAAAACAGTTTACAAATAGAAGCTAAAAAAATATGAAAGGCATTCGTTAGTACCTGAGATGATGGTGAATGCTAATGTCCAACAATGAATATGGTGATGATGATACAAAGAGGCAAAGGACAACTACATACAAATGATGTTGAACAGTCAACATGTTATATTCAAAGATAATGATTATATATGTAGGACAGAATTGGGGCAAGTGTGAGTATTAACACAAGCCTTACCTTTGGTGAAGGAGCAGAGGCTGGCAGTGGATTGGGTTCCAAATACAGTATGGTTGTGTAACTGGGGTTGCAGCCTCACTTGGTTGTTCTTCCTGCAAAGAATTAAAAAACAAGAATATTGATTACCTATGTTTGACAGAACATAGCCATGAAATTATATGCAGTATGCAATTTATCTGCTTAATGCAACTTTCAACTCGGCACTACACCTATGCATTAAATGTTTAATGGAAGAACTATGTTAGAAAATGGTGTGTGTGTGTGTGTGTGTGTGTATGTGTGTGTGTGTGTGTGTGTGTCTGTGTTGACTTGCAGAGTATTGAAGAAACTGAGTGTTGTAAAGCATGTGGTTCTGTTGCCGAGATTTATTTGTCCTCTTATGACCGTACTAAGCCACCTGAGGAGGTAAGTTATTAATGTTGATTACATACTTCTTTTGATGGTTCTTATGTCAATTACACTCCCATTCTACATGTTACACTTGTACATGATAGATTTGTAAACATTAAATAGAGTTCCATCAATTCATTTACTGCAACTCAACGATGATATGAACTATATAAGGATAGACAAATGTTCAAATACTAGGCTCTAAGGCTAACAGAGGTAGCTACCTAGGTAAGGCCTCCCCTATATGGAAAATAAATGATATGCAGTATTTTGTGAACCTCAACCATCAACCCTACAACCCAATTTAACACATTACATGAAAGCAATCAAGCTTCAGTAATTAACCACAGTTTCTATTTTTTATGACATCAGCCACCTAATTAACTAATTTGTTAAGTGGTGAAATTTTTCATATAGAGAGACAGATGAGTCTCAGGTTTTCACCTATTCTAATATAGTTATCATACAATAAAATAAGTACACTAATGCAGTTATGCTTCTTTTTTGGTTGAAGGACAAAGTGATTGATCACATAAAACAAGTTACAAAATCACGCGTATACATATAGAATATCAAAAAATACTAAATACATTTGTAAGTACCTGTGATGAGAGTCACTGACAATCTCCAAGCACGGCTCTAGTGATGAGGATGCAAAAACGAAAAAGGAAAAATGCCTACAAATAACAATTACAAATAGTGATTAAACTCTCGAAATCCAATTACACTCAAGTCTAAACTTGAAACAAAGCTTAGAAAATGGGATGTTTTTTAAAAATATACGAGAATGATCAAATAAGTGAAAAATTGCATTTAATGGCAGTGCACAAACAAATTGAAATTAGCTGCACCTATGCAAATTAAAGAGAGGAAAATGCTAGTTAAAAGAGTTGTTTGGGATGTGTTTTCATTTGTGTGTGTGAAGAATAACTAATGAAGATTACCAAATAGTTAGGGAACTTCAGAATATCTTCCCCAATTTTGCAACTTATAACCCGCAGTCTAGAGCTGACAATAGCTAAATATTTTTCATCTGCAAAATAAGAAAAGAAACAAGTATCAATTGTCATGCAAGAACATGAAATATTTATACAAGATACAATATTAAAAATGCATTAAATGAGGAATCATTTCCTAGATTAGAACTAGCCTCAATAGTTGGGCAAGAGTAATGACTACCATTCAAACATTACTCATGATACATATGTGACAATCTTTCTACAAATAAAATCAAGCTGAGCCCCTCTAAGCCTAACAAACTTTGTAAATATGTAAGCTATTGTTGGGTTGATAGAACCAATAGTGATCTTAGGTGCAAGAACATTTTTTTTCCTGAAAAAATGGCTGTCAATCTCAACGTCCAGTGCAGGTTGGAGTACAGAAATCAGTTTCATTCCCTTAACTTCTCCCAATTTGAGCTGCTGAAGCAATTCCTTAAGTTTGGTTATTACTGCCTAAGCTACTCGACCTTTGAACATTTCCTTTGTTTGCATAAAGCAACCCTTTATCTGGGGGCTCTCTTGATGTATCTAAGAATGAAAACCACAACTTCTCATCGATTTTGACAAGGAGCATTAAAAAATTGGCTTACCACACTCAAAGCAGAAGTAATGCCCCTTAGTTAATGTTAGGTAAAGTAGTTGAGTTTACTAATAATACATCTATATCTAGTAGGTATGTGAGTGGCTACCCCTAACCCAGTAGTAATTTGACAATGGGATCCATTGGAATAACGGTAGGTCTACAGTCCAGTATGAATGAATAGTGGCCATTAATGAATATTGAATAGCAGTCATGAATGGAGGTGAAGGAAAGCAATCTTGGGCCATAGGAGAATAGGTATCTCTAGAATTGTGCCCAAATATCTATGTATATCCTTTCTCCCCTACATATTATTTTAGGCGATCAACTTTTCCTACCTAGATAGTATAAAGTAGAGAACCAACAACAACCAACAAATGTTTTGCCAAGAGATAAGGGGATCCATTTTCAATTATTAATTCTATTGACCCAAAGACCATAAGGGACACAAAGACATTATAGGAAGCAGATAATTGAATTGACAGGCATAATAGGATTAGAGTTTAGACTTTAGAGCTGATGTGATACCTTTGTGTTATGCTATGGGAAGTTCCAATGAAGGAGGCAAAATTGGAGAATTTGATTGAGTAGGAGACAACAATAATGGACCTGAAGGGTCTTGGTGCAGTGTCTTTATTTTCTGTGTGTGGTTATTGTTAGAAAAATAGAGACAGCTGAAACAACGGGTGGAAGGTGTTTGGAAAGTAGCACACAAACACACACACACACTTGGAAGGTGGTGGCAGTTGGAGGTTGGCACACCTGAGAGTGGTGGAAAAAGTGGCATTGGTTAGGGCTCAAGGCATGTTGTCAATTTTATAAATGGAAACTGTTTTAATCAGTTCCTTACTTCTTCGTTTAATTCAGTGAATGTCTATTTGAATACAGGGAAGAGGTTGGCACTAATGCAGCTCGGAAATTTCTTGGTCATACTCAGTGGCTTGTAAACTACTGGCTTTTGCAGAATGCTTTTAGCATTGAAATTGGTGATACAATTGCTGATGCTTCCACTATGGAAACCATAAATCAGACTATTTCAGCAGCTAAGGAGAAAGTGAAACAACTTATTAGGGAAGCTCAAGACAAAAACTTGGAGGTTGAACCTGGTCGAACAATGATTGATTCATTTGAAAATAGAGTGAACCAGGTACTTAATTTGGATTGCTTTTCACATCGGTATATTTATTAAAATTTTCTTTTGGGTAAATTTGATGA
Organism: Glycine tomentella; assembly: GCA_007407185.1. Taxonomy (NCBI): domain Eukaryota; kingdom Viridiplantae; phylum Streptophyta; class Magnoliopsida; order Fabales; family Fabaceae; genus Glycine; species Glycine tomentella. The sequence continues at coordinate 336,448 of PYAF01005251.1, read as the reverse complement.
ATTTTCATATTTTGACAATTTTAGACTCTAAATAGAGTTCGTGATGATGCTGAAATAGTGCTAAAAAAAGTTTATCTTACAGCAACAATCTGAAAGCAATGGTCACAGTTGGTTCCAAAGGAAGTTTTATCAACATATCTCAAATGACTGCTTGTGTAGGCCAACAAAACCTTGAGGGTAAGCGAATTCCATATGGTTTCATAAACCGTACATTGCCCCACTTCACAAAACATGATTACGGGCCTGTAAGTCGTGGCTTTGTGGAGAAGTCATATCTACGTGGACTGACCCCTCAAGAGTTTTTTTTCCATGCCATGGGTGGTAGGGAAGGTCTTATTGATACTGCAGTGAAGACCTCTGAAACTGCATACATCCAGAGGCGACTTGTGAAGGTTATGGAGGCCATCATGGTTAAATACGATGGGACAGTTAGAAACTCTTTGGGAGATGTCATACAATTTCTCTACGGAGAAGATGGTATGGATGCTGTTTGGATTGAAACACAGAAGCTGGATTCCCTTAAAATGAAAAAAAAAAAATAGAATTTGACAGGGTGTTTAGGTACGAATTCGATGATGAAAACTGGAAGCCTACTTAGATGCTTGAAGAACCTGTAGAAGACTTAAAAACCATCAGAGAGTTTGGTAATGTGTTTGAGGCTGAAGTTCAAAAGCTTGAAGCTGATAGATTTCAACTTGCAACTGAAATAGCCACTACTGGTGACAGTTCTCCAAACTATAGGTGAGTAATTCATCTAACCTAATGTTATAGTATGATTGAGTGAATGTACTTGGCTTCATGCTTACTAATATGTTAGTGTTGTGCATGAATTTGGTGTGAGGCTTGGTTTGCTTAATTTGGTTAGTGGAATATCTGGTTTGACAGACCATGATCTCCCAGAAACTATATCCCTTAACTTTTCGAGCCTGACTTTTGTTCAGGCTCAAATTCAGAAGATTATTGTCATTTCTACAAGGTAAATAGCATGATATTTGTGTTGAGAGGTTATCACAACATCTTAATTGAATAATTTAGGCTGATGATGGTACTGTATAAATTGTTATTTTACTAATATTATCTCTATTTTGGGAATGGCAGCATTCTTATTGGAACCAGGGAGAACAGACAATGAGATTAAGAACTTTTGGAACCCATGTTTAAAGAAGAATCTTCTGAAGCAAGGGATTGACCCAAGTACACACAATCTCTGCAAACTTAAAGACTATGAACAGAAAATTGTTGATTCTGAATTTTTGTGTGGAATTGATGAAATTATAGGGAAAAAGTCAAAGACTGAGAAGAATGAAGCCACAACATTGCCATATGAAAGACTGAGAAGAATGAAGCCTCAACAATTCCATATCAAGTTTAAACAATCAATATGCAAAATCAGTTGCTTCATAAGATATTATACACTATGCAAACTTTTGGACTAGAAGAATAGTTAATCAACATGAGGGGAACTTTTAAGTAGCCAATGTTGTAATCAATAGCTAGACCTTTAAGACTTATACACAACTTTTACTATTAGGTCCATCGCAATTCTCCCTAGCTTAACCACATTATTTGTGAAGAATTGCTTGGCAACACCATTATTTGAAAGGCTGACCCATCCAATGACTAAAACATACTCTACCAGTGTTGCTACTTATGTTATAGCCAACATCATAAGCCTAAGATAACTCCCAATTATTCCCAACAAAAAAACTTAACAACTTTGCTTAACAAGGACAAAAAATAGCATCACAAGTTTACTTAATCAGCCACTAAGTGTCCTAAATTCTTTAACCAACCATACAAACTTCATTTAGTATAATAACAGTGACAATAAATTAAACATCAATAAGGCTATAACTATCCCGACTATTGTTGTATCCCACAAGCCAAAACAGAAACCATAACAAACCAGCCAACATGTATAGTGTTTTTGTTTTTCTTTCTTGTTTGTCATAGTGTAAATCTCCAGTTCTTATGCTCATTTGCTTGGGTGACCATTATTAGTTATCATCAATCCAACAAAGGCATATAGATCCATCAATGCTACAAATGTACATCTGACATATCCAACATTTCATCTTAAAACCACATAGTACCCTACCACAAACAATTAACACCAAACAAAACCAATTCCAGCAAATGACCATACAATTATCCAACATTTTTTTAACAAAAATACATCAACAGATACCCATTGTCTCTTTCACATGAATAAGCAACACCAACAAGCATGGAATAAAGTCAAGTACCTGTAAAGCTAAAACCAACAATGAGAACCACGGTCTCAAGCAAATGAAGGCTCCTACTTTGGAAATCCATGGCGGTAACATAAAAACCGAATACCAACCACTTATTAGTTCGAAATGTGAGTTGCCATAGTACCTCAAAGAGAACGGAGCAAAAGAGGCCATACTTGAGCCAATGCGAGCACCGTGACAGTGAGCGGTGACAGTAAAAGCTTGGGATGAGGTCACGAGGTTAAGGACTGCTTGGGATGAGGTGGCGAGGTGAAGGATGAGGAGGGATGAGGTGGCGACCGTAAAAGCTGAGGTTAGGGATGAGGGAAAAGATAAGCGCGCGACAGTGGTGGTATTTGATTTGGGATGGATGTGTTATTTTAACAAAGACAACATCGGTTTTCATTCAAAAACCGATGTTAAATAGTACACCTTAACATCAGTTTTATTAAAAAACCTAAAAATCGATGTTAACTAGTTCACATTAACATCGATTTTCTTAAAAAACTTCAAAATCGATGTTAACTAGTTCACCGTAACATCGGTTTTCTTTAAAAACTCGAAAACTGATGTTAACTAGTTCACCTTAACATCGATTTTTCTGTAAAAACTTGAAAACCGATGTTAATATGGAATGGTTAACATCGGTTTTAGGTATTTTTATGAAAACCGATGTTATATTGATCCTTTTAATTACAAATTTGTCACCGCGTTTCCGTTAACATCGGTTTTTCAGATAATCGATGTTAAAGTAGCGATGTTAAAAGCTATTTTTTTAGTAGTGGAGGGACAAAAATATATTTTCCCTTTCTAAAATTTGAATTTTAATACACAATAATGTATAAAGGGTGTATTAATTCAAATGTTTTATTTTTATAACTTCTTCAACTTTAATATTTTTATCTCTTTATTTTTTTACTACCTATTTGTTTACCTTTTAAAAATTGGGAACTTAATTGACTGAACAAAAAATCATACATGATCCAAACTAAAAAGACCAAAATTAAAATTAAATATTATTATTATTAACAATGAATAAATTTATTATTATGCTTTATTTTTTGTTAGGATATATAAATTAAATTTTAACTATTTTATAATAAAAACATTTTTCTCCTATTTTTTATGTAAATTTTGTATTTTTAAATTTAAAGGTATTCATTAAAATATGGAGAATATTTTTCTAGTTACTATATATTTCTTTGCATAGAACATTAATTGCTATAAGAAAAATGCTTATTAGTTGCTAGCCATATTGACTAATTAGTTAGTATACTGTATTCACCAGACAAATCTCTACTCCAGAAAGAGAGTTAACATAGAGGATTTAATAATGAAGGTAATTTGTATTATTAGTGGAAGTGGATCTAAATTAAGTAGGTGATTATTTGGTGAAGTAAAGAGTGGAGCCCACAAAATAGAAATGTAGCAGACAGAAAATTGATGAGAGGACATGACCTCTGTATAGAGATACAGAGGTGGTTGTGTCTGAGCCGTGGTTAATATTATAAGGACATTAGGGGTGGGACGAATTGATTGAATTTGGATGGTTGTGGAGAAAATGACACATGCTTGGACTCAGAAAGTGTGAGAATAGCAGAGAGGATGATCTGTTTTTCTATTATTATTATTTATAGCACAGGTCTGTTTCAATGGATCCATGAGAATCTACCATGCATGCTCCCATCTGCATGTGCCTTCAGGCACATATATATCTTGACCCCGTTAATTATTATTATTATTAAGGAATGCATGCATGTTTTATAATATATGCAGATCATCAATCTGAATGGCCTATCAAGAGTTTTCCTTATTTTATTTTAATACTGCATTACAGGTAATTTTTATATCAAACAATCTTTGTTTAAGTCAAATAAAATTATTATAAATGATAAAATTATTTCTTTAAATATATAACATAATAGTATATCTAGAACTCAATCAAAATTACTAGTTAAATTAAACTAGAATAACCTTACATAGTTAATGTATTCGTCCAAGATAACATAGGTAATCTTCTCTCTGATTGTGTCAAAATCTTCTTGTCGTCTTCCAATGTCCTTGAAGCGTCAATAGGGTAATTAATTACAAACTAAGATACTTCTTCGCTCAAGTTAATGACTAAGATAAAAGAGAACAATAAAATTAGTTAAAGCTTGCACAACCTTACTTATTACATCATCATAATAACTTACCAAGATGAACTAAAGCATAATAAAATCAGTTACTTACTGATAAAACAAGATATAGAATCAGTTTGCATTTTTTTATGGATAAATATTAATTTTATTAGAAATATTAATAGGAAAACTTCAAATTCATGGCATCTTCTCATCTTCTTCTCCCTTTACTCTTAAATTCATCTTTCCAACTATCAAACCAATCTTATTTATGCATCTTTTGCATATGAAATTCCATTAATTAATTTAATCTTTGTGATTTTTTAACTGTTCGGTTAGTAATGATTTTGTTTTTTTATCCACTTGATTCGGGTTGTGTGCAGAGATGTATGTCAATTATTCTCCTGCTTATATAACATTTTCATGTGCTATTTTGTTTTTTAATTGATCTGAAAATAAATAAATTAAAACTTTACATAACCTGATCTATATTTTATATATAATCTATAACTATTATAATAAAAGGCTATAGAAGTTTTGATTTCTACAATTTGTTTTTACTAAATTACTGTTAAACTACATATTCTCATTTTATAGAATTAACTGTCGAATTCTACTTTCTATTCAACTTCTTCTGTCTCTTATTGTATGCTTTATTTTTAGAAAAATGTAGACAGCCATTGAGTGCCTCTCTTTTCTCTGGTATACTTATAAGAGTTTTTTCCTCTAAAGTAATTAAATGTAACAAAAATATATTTCTTATTAATTTGAATAAAAGTATCTTGAATTAATTAACTTTAAACTAATGACTAGTTTTACATTCTTGTTCTTACATTTATTAATTTTAAAAGAATGAAATCCATAATATAAAATTCTTTTTTACAAAATATCATATTCTGTTTTCAAAAGGAGAAGATACTCAAGATATAAAACGTCTCGAGATTCAAAAATTTTTGTATAATATATGGTAAATAAATTTTTCTTTAATTTTAAAACTTAAATGAAATTAGGATTATTTTATTAAGTGACATAGTAACTTTTTTTAATGAAATGACTTAAAATTAGTAAAATTTGAGTATTAAAATTTTATTTAACTAATACTATAGATATTTAGGCTAACCTAACTATTAACATGTAAAGCAATAGATTCATAAGATGATAATACTTAAATTATTAACAAGTCATAAATGGACGTCCAAGAAAATGTTAGTTTGTCTATACTGAAAACTATGAGTGTATGTGTATATATGTGTATAGGAGTAGCATATCAAGTCAAAGTATGAAAACTTGAAAAGAATATATTGTGATTATTTAATATTTATATATCTATATAGAAAGGAAATGAAGTTTGAAGCTTTGTCAGTTGTTGGGTTGAGATTTTCATTTTACAACTGTTGGACTTGAATCCCAAGTCAAGTCCAACCCAATAAGGAAATATTAGGATTTTTTCTTTCAATAGATCAGTAGTTACTTCTTTTAATATGTTGACAATTAATTTGAGAACACAAGAGAGAGAAAAAGGAGAGGAGAAAGAGAGCATCTGTCATCCTTCAATCTTCGCGATCTCCTTGTTTAACTGTTAGATATTGGTGAAACTTTTACATCAAGTTCGTTACTCACCAATATTAACATCTAACGGTTGGTTTCTTGAATAGAGGCTTGTAGCATCAACAAAAATTCCCAAACCGAACTGGTTTTGAAACCATTTTCTGAAGCATGTAGCGTTATTGCGAGGGACATTTCTCTCACACTAACCGTTGGATCGCGTTCAAACTTTGAGGAACGGTTAATAAAATCAGTTTCTACACTCTGACCGTTCGGATCATTCATTTAAGGGTTTCAAGAGGGATTGTTTCAAATGCAAATAGAGGTTATCAGAATTTCTGCTCTGTTCTGTCTTGTTTCGGGCAGTGATATTGAAAAAGGATTATCTCTTTGCTTAACCGTTGGATTATCCTCAAATTTGGTTAATGTGTTTCTATCATGCAATACGTCAATTTGACCATTGGGAGTTGTCAGTTGTTATTTCTAGTGATAGAAATTAATTTTGAACAAAAGCTTATTTTGTATGTTTGCCTCTTGTGATGGTTTGGTACAACTTTTGTTGAAGTTGTTTGTTGATTGTAATGGTTGTTGAAACCCTTTTATAATCCCACTTTATTGATAGTGAAGAATTTGGGTAGACTTCGAGATCGGTCCCGTGGTTTTGTTTCTCACATTGAGAAGGTTTTTCACGTTAAAAATTGTGTTGTATTGCTTGCATAATTATTGATTGTGCATAAAGTATTTTGCTTGTGCAAGACCATCCATAACAGGTCCTAGAAGTAGAAATTGATATCTTTTTCCCAACAACTGGTATCAAGAGCTTGTGTTATTTTACTTGTTGACTTGTGATTAATTATGGAGGTTAATACAAGTAGAATGGTTACACTAAATGGTTCAAATTATCATGTATGGAAAGGAAAGATGGAAGATCTTTTGTATGTGAAGGAGTATCACTTAGCTGTCTTTGGTATTGAGAAACCAGCAAATAAAACTGATGAAGAATAGAAGTTGATTCATCGACAGGTTTGTGGTTATATCAGGCAGTGGGTGGATGATAATGTTCTGACTAGTAATAACAAACTCTTCTTGATTAAGCAGATGATGATGTTAAGGTATCAAGAAGGTACCTTCATGACTAATCACTTGAATAAATTTCAAGGAATTATTCTTCAACTAGCAGGAATCGGAATCAAGTTTGAAAATGAAGTACAAGGGCTATGGTATCTTGGTACTTTGTCGGACTCGTGGGAGATGTTTAGAATGTCTCTATCTAATTCAGCCCCTGGTGGTATAATCGGTATGGATTTGGCAAAAAGTTGTATCTTAAATGAAGAAATGAGAAGAAAGACACAAGTTTCGTCTTCTCAATCAGAAGTCTTAGTTACTGAAAGAAGGGGGAGAAGTAAAAGCCGAGGTCCGAAGAATAGAGATAAAGGAAGAAGCAAGTCTAACAAGTTTGCCAATGTTGAGTGTCACTATTATGGTTTGAAAGGACATATAAAGAAGTATTGTCGAAAAATAAAGAAAGATAATAAACAAGGGAAGTTGAAAAATAGTAAGAATGACGAAGGTGGTAAAGATGATCGAGTTGCTACTACCACTTCAGAATTTCTCCTTGTTTATGATTGTGAAGCAATTAATCTTATATGTCATGAGACCAACTGGGTGATAGATAGTGGAGCAAGTATTCATGCTACATCTCGCAGGGATTTCTTTACATCTTACAAATCTGGTGATTTTGGATTTGTCAAGATGGGTAATGATGGCTTTTCTGATGTGATAGGAGTTGGAGATATGTGCTTGGAGACTAGCAATGGCACAAGGTTAGTCTTGCATGATGTTAAACATATTCCTGATCATTTGAACTTGATTTCAACAGGAAAACTTGATGATGAGGGATTTTGTAACACATTCAATGATGGTCAATGGAAGCTCACTAAAGGTTCAATGATTGTGACTAAAGGCAAGAAGTGTTCATCATTTTATATTACACATGCAAGGATCTCTACAGGGAAAATTAATGTTGTAGAAAATGAAGATACAATGGAGTTGTGGCTCAAGAGGCTTAGTCACATTAGTGAGAAAGGCTTGGCTCTTTTAGCTAATAAGGAGAAGCTTCCAGGATTAAAGAAAGCACCATTAAAGAAGTGTTCTCATTGCTTAGAAGGAAAGCAAGTTAGAGTTGCATTCAAGAGTTCCCCTCCTTCAAGAATGCCAGCTACACTTGATTTAGTATACTCTGATGTTTGTGGTCCTATGAAGACAAAAACACTTGCTGGTGCTCTTTATTTTGTCACTTTCATAGATGATCATTCAAGGAAGACATGGGTTTACACATTGAAGACAAAAGATCAAGTGTTGGATGTGTTTAAGCAGTTTCAGGCCTCAGTTGAGAGACAGACTAGGAAGAAGTTGAAGTGCATCAGAACAGATAATGGTGGAGAGTACACAGGTCCTTTTGATCATTATTGCAGACAACAAGGCATCCAACATCAAAAGATGCCTCCTAAGACTCCTCAGTTGAATGGTCTTGCGGAGAGGATGAATATTACACTGATTAAAAGAGTTAGATGCTTACTCTCACATTCACAGTTGTCTATGTCATTTTGGGGTGAGGCTTTGAGCACTGTTGTTCATGTTTTAAATCTCACACCATGTGTTTCATTGCAATTTGATGTTCTAGAGAAAGTTTGGACTGGTAGGAATATTTCCTATGATCATTTGCGTGTCTTTGGGTGCAAGGCTTTTGTGCATATCCCCAAAGATGAAAGATCCAAACTTGATGTTAAAACACGACAGTGTACCTTTATTGGATATGGACTTGATGAGTTTGGCTCCAGGTTCTATGATCCAGTAGAGAAGAAACTCTTGAGAAGTAGAGATTTTGTGTTTATAGAAGATCAGACTATAAAGGATATAGAGAAATCAGATATTTCAGTGCCAGAGAATAATCATGATTGATTGACTTGGATCCACCTCCTATTTCATGTGATCCACCACAAGTTAAGGAAGAACATGGTATAGGTGATTTAGATGGTACATATGCTCCACAACCCATGGAGAACCATGATATTGTTGATGAGCAGTTCCCTTTACCAGAGACTACTACTGATGTTCCTCCTAGGAGATCTACTAGGGGTCGAGCACCTTCCACCAGATATCCTGCAAGTGAGTATGTGTTGATGACTGATTCAGGAGAACCAGAATGCTTTGAAGAAGTTACGGAAGATGAGCACAAAAGTAAGTGGATTGAAGCCATGCAAGATGAGATGCATTCATTGCATGAGAATCACACTTTTGATCTTGTAAAACTGCCTAAGGGAAAGAGATCTTTGAAGAACAAGTGGGTGTACAGGGTAAAACAAGATGAAGTTACTTCATAGCCCAGGTATAAAGCAAGATTAGTTGTCAAGGGGTTGAATCAGAACAAAGGCATTGATTTCAATGAGATATTTTCTCAGTTGTGAAAATGTCATCTATTCGAGTGGTTCTAGGCCTAGCTGCTAGCCTAGACTTAAAAATTGAGCAAATGGATGTGAAGACAACTTTTCTCCATGGTAACTTGGAAGAGGAGATTTACATGGACCAGCCAGAGGGTTTCATTATGAAAGGGAAAGAAGATTATGTTTGCAAACTGAAGAAAAGTCTCTATGGATTGAAGCAAACCCTAAGGCAATGGTATAAGAAGTTTGAGTCTGTTATGAGGGAGCAAGGCTACCAAAAAATTAATTCTGACCATTGTGTATTCTTTCTGAAATTCTCTGATGATGATTTTATCATATTGTTGCTCTATGTTGATGACATATTAATTGTTGGAAGAAATTCTTCTAGAATTAGCACATTGAAGAAGCAGTTGAGTAAGTACTTTTCTATGAAGGATTTAGGGCCAGCAAAGAAGATTCTTGGCATTCGAATCATTCGAGATAGAAATGAGAAAAAATTGTTCTTGTCACAGGAACAGTATATCAAGAAGGTTCTTGATAGATTCTATATGAGCAATGCTAAAGTGGTTAGTACTCCTTTTGCTACCCACTTTAAGTTAAGTGCTCAACATAGCCCTTCCAGTGATAAGGAGAATGAAGATATGGCTAAGGTGCCATATGCCTCAGCAGTAGGGAGTTTGATGTATGCTATGGTTTGCACCAGACCAGGCATAGCCCATGCAGTTGGCATTGTTAGCAGGTTCCTTTCTAATCCAGGAAAGGAGCATTGGAACGCGGTTAAATGGATAATGAGATATCTCCATGACACTTCTAGTTTGAGTCTAAGATTCGGGATTGGTGAGCCAGTGCTTGTTGGATACACAAATTCTGATATGGTAGGTCATGTGGATACTCAAAAGTCTACTTCGGGTTATATGGTTATATTTGCCGGTGGTGCAGTTTCTTGGCAGTCAAGATTGCAAAAGTGCATAGCACTTTCTACAACAGAGGCAGAATTCATTGCAGCAACTGAAGCATGTAAAGAGTTGCTATGGATGAAGGAGTTTTTGGGAGAGCTTGGTGTCACTCAAAAGAAATATGTGTTACTTTGTGACAACCAAAGCGCCATACACCTAGCCAAGAACTCTACCTTTCATCAAAGGTCCAAACATATTGATGTAAGGTATCATTGGATAAGAGATGTGCTAGAAGCTAAGGAAGTGGAGTTAGTGAAAGTTCATACTGATGATAATGGTTCATATATGATGACAAAGGCACTTCCTAGAGAGAAGTTTGAATTTTGCCGGCTTGTTGCTGGTATGAATTTCACTTGATGATTGATGTTTGGAATCTCTCTCATTGGACTGGAGGGGGAGATTTGTTGGGCTTGAATACCAAGCCAAGTCCAGCCCAATAAGTAAATATTAGGGTTTATTCTTTTAATAGGTCAGCAGTTACTTCTTTTAATATGTTGACAGTTAATTTGAGAACACAAGAGAGAGAAAAAGGAGAGGAGAAAGAGAGCATTCAAAATTTGCATGTTGAGAAGGGCAGAACTGTCATCCTTCAATCTTCTCGATCCCTTTTTTTAACCATTAGATCTTGGTGAAACTTTTACAAAAAGTTAGTAACTCACCAATATTAACATCTAACGGTTGGTTTCTTGAATAGAAGCTTGTAGCATCACCAGAAATTCTCAAACCGAACTAGTTCTGAAATAGTTTTTTGAAGCATGCAGTGTTATTGTGAGGGACATTTCTCTCACATTAACCCTTGGATCGCGTCCAAACTCTGAGGAACGGTTAATAAAATCGGTTTCTACATTCTGACCGTTCGGATCATTCATTTAAGGGTTTCAAGAGGGATTGTTTCAACTACAAATAGAGGTTATCAGAATTCCTGCTCTGCTCTGTCTTGTTTCGGGTAGTGATATTAAAAAAAGGTTATCTCTTTGTTTAACCGTTGGATTATTCTCAAATTTGGTATGTGGATGTTTCTCTTGAAATACGTCAATTTGACCGTTGGGATGTTTTAGTTGTTATTTCTGGTGATAGAAATTAATTTCGTACAAAAACCTATTTTGTATGTTTGCCTCTTGTGATGGTTTGGTACAACTTTTGTTGAAGTTGTTTATTGATTGTAATGGTTGTTGAAACCCTTTTGTAATCTCACTTTATTGATAGTGAAGAATTTGGGTGGACTCCGAGATCGGTCCATGGTTTTTATTTCTCACATTGAGAAGGTTTTTCACGTTAAAAATTATGTTGCGTTGCTTGCATAATTATTGTTTGTGCATAAAGTATTTTGCTTGTGCAAGACCATTCATAACACGTCCTGGAAGGAGAAATTGGTATCTTTTTCCCAACAACAACAACCATTGATTTGTTATTATACTTGAAGGAAACTTAAAGCTTTTATCAATATCAAACATTGAATCAAAATTTTAATTTGACAAACAACGGTTTATTAAGTATTATATATAAAGAAAGCTTGAAACATTTTCAATAGTTGGATCAAAATTCTATTTTATTCAATAAACGTTTGACATACTTTAATATTTGTGAGCCGTTGGATCTTAATTCTAATTTTAAAAAAAATCATTTTGACTGATGTAAATTTTTATTGTAAAAAACATCATTATTTTATTCAACAGAAATTTCTTGTAAGAAAAGGTATTAAACATTTTAAAATAAATAGATATTTTTTTACTCCCGTTGATTTTGTAATCAATTTTAAAAATGGATTATACAAATATATATATATATAGAGAGAGAGAGAGATAATAATATTTTATTTAATTTCTATACGAAAATATTAATTTTAAAAAAATTATAACAAATAAAATATTACAACATAATATTATCATTATTTATCATTAATAGTAATTAAAGACCAATTCATCCAATCATGTCCAATAAAAAAATGATTTAAAACTAACATAACGTTTTAAAGATTTTACTCTCATTAAATGATTTAAAACTAATTTAATTCCAACAAAATAAAAACTGAACGTATACTCCTCAGTTTGCTATTTTGTGGCTTCATGGACATTATTTTTCAGTAACATTTTCTTATGCCACACGTTTATAATTTTTATGTTATATAAACATTATAAATATGAAGAATAAATTATTCACAAAAATTAATTTCTTTCTTGCATTTTGCATAATATTTCTATTAGTCTCTTTCACATATGTTTTCAATGGCTACTTCTAATAATGATAAGGGAACAATGGATATTCTCATTAGTGATCAAGATCAAGAAACAATGACTACTTTGAACAAATAAGTAGATACTTCCAAAAATGTTTTAGAAGAGTAAATAAAAAAAAATTTAATGTTCACGAGAATTTTTTTTATAGTGATTGTTTCATTAATTTAAAATCCATTTGATGAATCTTTGGACGGATTTTATAAGATGCATAATTGTTGGGTTTTATAAAATGCTATGGAAGAGTAAGTAAAAATTTTCTAATGTTCACAAGAATTTTCGGTCACTTTTAGGTGAGCAAAAGCGGTATTCTTCTACATGGTAAGCATATATTGTTTCTACATTGCCTTGTTCTCAAATACTACTTTTCTCTATTTTCCTATAAATTATTATTGTTTTCTTCTATGATAACATAACATACGATAAATGTTTTTTTTATAAATAAAAATGAATTTTTATTTTCAACCATAATTTGAATCTTCAGAGTTCTACCTTATTACTATGCTCTAATTTGTGTTATGAAATTTACCAAGATTGTTGAAGCCTAAGCCAAGTTTAGGGTGATGTTGGAGAGGCACGATGCCCATAATATTTCTCTCATAAACTCTATGAACTTGGTTTTTTCAATATCAATTGCCTCCTCATATGCTACAAAGTTGAGTATTTTATTTTACTTCTATAATAACATAGGTAAAAAATAAGTATACTATTACTTTTAAAAGAAAAATGAATTCTTTTTTATTGTTTGCATCTATAATTTGAGTCTTTAGAATAAAGTAGTTTCACTCTTCATTTCCTTAAGGTGTAGAAAGGTCATATTTTGGACTTTATATTTTTCTAAAAAATGCTCAAACTTTACTTATATTTTAAAATCAACTACTGCAACTATTTGAGTATTTTATTTTGTATTAGTTGTTCATTGAAACTAATTAGGATTAACTGACCTAATTATATTGAACTTCAACATACTCATATATTTACTTATTACCCAAATGTCCAAATAAAGAAGAAAAAACAATAGTGAACTATGAGACAATGTAATTTTTTTATTCTTATAAATTTAGACTTGAGAGTATAATAAATCCTCATAAATATAAAATAATTATAGTTATTACTATTAAATATTTTGCCTTTCTGAATTCATTCAGAATGAGAAAAAACTACTAAAAAAGGATGAGAAAATAAACATTAACATAAATAGTAGCATGTATTAACACATAAATAAATTTTTTATAGATAAGTAACTTTAAAATGTAAATATTAATGAAATTAAAATAAATAACAATAATAATAACTTATGTCATTATGTGATTAACCAACTCGAAATTTTAACAATATAATTAAAATTAATAATTTTGAAATTATAAAAAAAATCAAAGGATAAAAAATACACAATTTCAATAAATTTGAAGTTTACTATAAATACATTTAAATTGATTAACTATAAGTCAAACAAAAATATAAATTAGATGATAAATAATATCCATAATATAAAAATTAACAATCAAACATAATATTCATATTTATTATATCTACTTTTTTATTTAATATACTACTATTTAAAAATCAAAATTTTATTTATGTACATATTAAAAAATTAAATAAAAATATCAAAATATATAATTTAAACAAATTTGTGTAATATATGAGTTTAAAATCTAATTATATTGAATGAGATAAATATTATATTCAAAAAAATTCATCTTGATTATCAATGTATATTTGTATAGTCAATATTAGTTTATTTTTACTTCTCATTTTCACTTGTATATAAATCTAGCTTGAACGGTGTTTGATAACATTGTTGATATTGTTATTATTAAATTAATTGTAAAATTATCTTGTGCGGTTAGTACATAATTAATGAACAATTAAGAATTTATCATTTTGTTTCAAAATAATTGTCATCCTAAATTGTATTATATAGACCAAAAAATAATAAATAAATGAAAAAAGTAATAATTTTAAAAAATTACTTATATAATAATTAGTTCATTTATAGATTTTATTATCTATCGTTAATATTATAAGAGATATAAGTGAAAAAATTAATTAGTATTACATTAAAAACTAAAATGATAATTATTTTAAGATAAATTTTTTTTGTTACACAACAATTATAATAGGATGAAGGAAGTAACATTAATGAAAATAATTGATTAAATGGGTACTTTTATTTTTAACTTTTTTTTAGATATAATATACCTCTTTAGTTTTTGAAATAAGAATATCTAAAGTGAGTAACTCATTTTAATAAGTAACTTCATTTGAAAACAATCAACTATCGATTTCATTTTTATGTGTGAAATATTTATCAATTTTAATGATAACTAATTTTTTTATTAGACAATTTGACTAATCATCTTTAAGATATTTTCTTTCAATCCATTTCCATATCGATCATGATATATATAATAATTCGAGCACCCATTTCAAACGCATATCCTATTTTTGCACAGTAGGGTTATGAAAATTCCCGAGAAGCAACCGGTCGTATTGTCTGTTCCAATTGCCATTTAGCTAATAAGCCCCTCGATATTGAGGTTCCACAAGCGGTACTTCCTGATACTGAACATTTTTTTTCAAACTTAAGACTTTATGTAAGAAATCCGAATTTAACTCAAACCAATTTAATGTTAATATTTGCTACTTGGGTTTTAAAAATTCATAGTGTGTTTATTTTTCCTTTTGAACAAACATTTTTCTTACAAATATGCAAATAATTTATATATTTAATTCATATTTTAAATAGAAATTATTATCAAGTGAAGTGCATTAATCAATTGACACATTGTTGTTCAAACTTAACTAACTAGTATTATTAATATCATGTTCTAGATATACAATTATATTAAATACTTAAAGACAGAACTCTATTACTCATATTAATCATACTCATGACTGGAGCATGATTGCATCCCATAGAGAACATATATGATTTTACTAACACTACTACAGGCGACGGTTCTAAACCCCATACGACGACGGTTCTAGAACCGTCGTTGTTGCGCGTGTCGTTGAAAATTGAAACTTTCGACGACGGTTATAAAAATCATCTTCGTATCTTTTTTTTTTAAAAGGAGATACGAAGACAATTTTGCCAAAACCGTCTTCGTATCTCCTGCTGTGTTTTTTCTTTTTTTGTAAAAGAAGATACGAAGACGATTTTTAGACAAAACCTTCTTCGTATGTGCACATATCTCTCCTTTGACGGTCAGATCGATCCCTTATTGAATTGAAGGGAATTCTTCTCGGAGTTGGGGTTATCTCCATTCTCTTTATCGATGAATAAGGGAGAAGATTTTGGCAAAAATCGTATATACGAAGACGATTTTTGCCAAAACCATCTTTGTATGTGGACATACGAAGATGTTTTTGTCTAAAAACCGTCTTCGTATCCCTTATTGGATTTTTTTTTATTTTGTAAAAGGATATACGAAGATGGTTTTTGCCAAAATCGTCTTCGTATGTGCACATACAAAGACAATTTTGACAAAAACCGTCTTCCTATGTCCTTTTTTTATAAACACATCCTTTTTTTTTTTTGTAAACGAATCTTTTTTTTATTGCACCTATATTCAAAAACTCAACACAACATACTAATCTTATATATATGAAAGTCCAAAATCACCAATGTAATTCTCAAGCACAAGATCAACACCTGTCAAGCAAATAGACCTCATAAAATATGATATTATGTATAAACAAATTGTGTCTTTACATGGGATTACAACACCAGCAACAACAACACACTGAGTGGCTTCTACCCATGATTGTATTTCTTGACTGGGGCCAAAGGCCATGGCCAATTTATAGAAGCTTTTAGCAGCAGCATATCTATCAATAGTCATCATGGGGGCCTGAAATAGAGATTAAACTTATGTAAAGTGAAGCCCAATAAACAAGTAGTGAGGAGCAACTAAGCATGCAAAATGAATAATTTCTTCCACTCCATATTGAGAGAGAGAAATAAAAAAAAATGTTAAAAAAAGGAGGCAAAGGGACTTGTATATCATACAACATAGTCCAAATTGGTACAACAAAAAGAATCTAGTCCCAGTATGTATACCATGCAACATAGTCCAAATTCGTTATTCCAGAGTAAATATTAATGACTGCATAATTGATGGCACTGCAATTAAAGGCTATAATGATACATAAATAACCATTTTCCAGTGTTCCTTGAGGCTGCCACAAAAACGTAAGGCATGAGGCATGAAACAGAAAAATCTAATAAACCAGTAAACTTACTTACAATTTACAACTAGTAAAAATATAATAAACAACCCTCATACAAGGAAGTCTATATTACTCATATATGTAGAGAGTTGTACAACTTTATATTTTAAAGCAATTTTTGTAATGCTGTTTTCTTCTCCCCTAGCCCCTCCTTTGTTTTGGGAGAATTTTTTGCCTTCCCCCAATTGAACTTTGTTGAACATTCTCTTCATTTCTAATAGTAATATTTTTAGCAAAAGAAAAACAACCAAGCAAAACTCTAATCCAATAGCTTTCCCAGATAAGTAGGTTGCAATTTTTCTTCTATGCAAGTTTCAGGGATGAAATCTGCTATGCATAATAATATATGAACATTTTATTAACTAGTAAATGTGATCAGCCTTGAAAATTTAATACTTACGAATAAATTATCATTTTGTTTGTCATGTCCAACAATCTCCGTAATTAACAACTGCCGTTCAATAGCATCACCATACTCCAAACATTTGTCAAAAACATTTGATGCAAATTTATGGTGGCTTAATTGGACGATATGTCCTGACAGTTTGCGAATGATTTGACTCCTTTCCTAAGGCTTTCCTCTCTCCAACACATGCTGTAAAGAGATAAGTAGAGCATCATAACTAAATGTATGAAACAAAATTTTAAACATTAAAGGTCAAGTTTTCAGGAAAATAACCCATGTACAAAATAGTAAATGTGAGGCAAGTAAACCCCAGAATTTGACTATATCATTGCAAGCATATAGATAAAGTTGTTTGAAAAGGCATTATCAATTAGCACATACACAAAACAAGTATTTATAGGCCAAGGACAGTAGAAGAGGACCTTGAACATCCCCTCAACAAAGAATACACACACACACACACACAAATACACAGAGAATCTGTAAATTTAATTTGAAGATCGTGCTTGGAAATGAATTGGGTTGTTCCCTCCCAATACTGCACATTTTTATTAACTCTAGTCATCAGCACTTCCCTATCTCAGGTGAGCACATTAACATAACCATGCACAAGGATAGGTCCACTTTGTAACAATATTTTGAAATACAATAAGTTGTAGTAACAATACAAAGGTCCTCCTACAATTTATATGTCATTGGCACCATCTATTTCAAACCTTGACTCATTACATTATCTCATGTATCTAACGACCTTAACCATGTGATCGCTATAAAATACCATTCATGTTTTTTAAATTTAGAATCTAATTCATATTTAACAATAATAGGATAAAAGTGGAAATCAAAATAAAATAATTGTAAAAGGAAAAACTTTGTAAAGTGAAGGGGAGCCTAGGTGAAAATGATAAAAAGGGTGTGTC
The DNA here is from genome assembly GCA_007407185.1 of Glycine tomentella. Lineage (NCBI taxonomy): Eukaryota > Viridiplantae > Streptophyta > Magnoliopsida > Fabales > Fabaceae > Glycine > Glycine tomentella. Next base: position 318,351 of record PYAF01005251.1, on the reverse strand, counting down.
TATACCCCCCTCCCCAACTGCTAAGAAAATCAGCATAACAATTAACAAGGGAGAAAAATAGTAACTAACCTGCGTAACATAATTACCATACCGGTCCTGAGCAAGAGTAAAAACTGACTCCAACATTTCATCAACAATAAATTGACATTGAACCTCATCTGAACAATGCTCTAGAACTCTCTACAAGAAACATTATCATGGGACTGAATGCACAATCAAAGAAACATCAATTTCTTTATGAAAAAGGTAAAAGCAATAACCTTACTTGTATGACTTGGCAACCATACGGATGCATAGATAGAAGAGCAATTTGACCACGAAATGCAAATATTATAAAGTAAATTTTTTTTTGATGGAATAGATTCAATGCACTTCTGTATTACATGATTCCCATTTTGGTCACCGACACATCTCATAACATTTCCATCTAGCTCATGAACAACTTGAGCTTTCTGTTCAAGATGAATAACATCAAGTGCCTGCACAAAATTGAAATAAATGAAATGATAGATTCAAACCAACACACACAGAGTATACTGGAAATACCTGTATTTATAATATCATTCTGCTAGAGACAGTTACTCAGTTTGGCTTTCAGAAAATAAATACATACAAAGGAAAACAAATGAAAAGAAACAGAAATATCTCAACTTCAACAAGTGAAAGCCTACACCACAATCAGCAAATCCCATTTCTGGGCTCCTCGACTCCACCTCACCCCACCCCACCCCAAAGTCTTGTGACTGAATTTTGTCGAAGAATTGCAGAAGTGCATATGTAAATGGTAGCCATACCTAAAAGCAACGTGCATAGGAAGGAGAAGAAATAAGAGGGGAGTAACACAAGGGGAACTCATAGTCAGGCTTCACAGACCAAGCCCAAAGGAGTAAGGAGAAGAATTAGAATTCTAGTAGAGGAAATTATTAACAAGCAAACAATAAATGACAACAATTGAATTCTTCCCATGTCCCAATGGGAAAAGTCTAGCAAAATAAAGAAGAGGACCTTGATAAAATCATGTAATTAAATTTTACTTATATTTGAGAATAAAAATTTAATAATATCATAAATTCATCTTATTCCACTCTATTTTTGTTTCTGGGTGAGTGATATAACCTCTGTAGGATGTATGTCCCCAAGTTAATACCAAAGCTTATAGATATGCTCTATAGGACTACTAGTGGGAACCATAGATTACTTACACTATTTTATTTTTTCCCTTCATATTACAGGCAGATGCTGATGGCAACGGAACTTTAGATTACCATGAATTCATTACAACAACAATGCACATGAACTGAATGAATGGTCCAACCCAAACACAAATAGCAATCAATCACATTCACACATAACACAAGACAACATATGTTTCATCAAAGACAAGAACCAAACATATGATCAAAGCTTCTAACTTCTAACTTCTAACCTCTACAATTTCTAATGCTTCTCCCTTGGATTTTTCTTATCCATTTAGTAGAAAATAAGCACAGAAGCTTCTGCTTTTGGTGAACCAAAGAAAGTAACAGGGAAAAAAAAATAAAAATGCCACAAGTTTAATACAGCTCAAATTAATGAAATGTCCTAATCACTTAAAATTAGAATTATAATTTTAAGATAAAAAATTAGTCCCATTAATACAGCTGGTTAGAACCACAAGTGAGAATGACATCAACCAGATTACGCGATTTAGGAGAAGGTTAATTGAAGAACCATGAAGCAAGTTTATAAGCTTCTTCAACTGGCTTAGCTTAAAAACCTTTCAGCCCATGTTTCATGTCACCCCATAGGTTAGCTTAAAATGTGAATGCAAGCACCCAAATAGTGGGTGTTAGTTACTTTGTAACATCCTAAAGGCATAGAAGAAAGAAATTGATTAGTTAGGGGTGGTTAGTTAATAGGAGAGGTGGGAATGATTACTCTCTTCAAGCTATAAAACTGAGAGGATACTAGCATAGGTGTATTACATATAGGAGCTTTGCTCGGAAAAAGTACAGTAGCCTCTTTAGCATTTCTATTTTTCATCCGTTATTCTAAGATCTATTTATATTTTGAAACTTACACCGACTGAATAGAATATAATTTGTTAACTGTCAGTCTTCAAAATTGGGTTCCTAAGTCCTAACTTGCATTCATGTCCCCTAAAATACCAAAAGATAAAAAATACTAAGATGTCACATAGAAAAGAATACTAACAATTTCTACATTAGAGTATGGAATACACAACAAGTCTACAAGGATTTCCACATTAGAGTAGAACCCCTATCTATATATTATGGACATGCCCCTCAAAACTCATTCACTTAGTTCTGATGCTTGAAATTCAGAATTGAGCTAAGAATTCCCATTACGATATATATATATATATATATATATATATATATATATATCAGATTTGAATTTGAATGCTAACATATACAGAAAAAAAAGACTGATGATAATCATGTCATTCATTTGAATGGTTGAACCTGACATGGGGCATGATTGATGAAATAAAAAAATATGAAGAAAAAAATTACAAATTTCAGCTTAGGGCCAGGTAGGAAAACAAATTAAACTAAGAAGAATCCTAGAGAAAGGAAGATGTAATGTGAAATTCATTATAATTCATCCTTAGACATAAGAAACAAGCAAATGATATTCCCATGGTGAAAGTGAGACAGGAATAGTATAAAATCTACTTTCTCAGACTTGAAGAGTACACCCCAGCAGAGGCATCAAACACTGAGGAAGTGGGCCTAGTCAGCACCTTACATCATATGATTACGCTAATAATTTTATTCTCTCTCTCTGTCTATCTCTATCTCCATCTCTTTCTTGAATATGTACTACGGACACTGGTTGAACACAGGTGACGTTGCCTCTACATAGACAACTATTTAGTTACAATTATGGAGAATGGAGGCAGCGTCAATTAAACTCCTAACTATTCGTCCATACAAGCTACTTGAATATATGAAGGACCAACTCAACCTACTGCTTAAGATGTTCCCAAATGAGTTTAGTTCAACTTAATGGGTAATTTTCTATGCATATAAACTGAATGAAATGCTATGATTAATGGAGATATTGTAAGCACATATATAACTACAGACCAACAGTTTATAAGTAACAAAATATATGCAACTGTATAGATGTCATTCTAATAGACAAAAAGAAACATCAAAACACTTACTATGGTATAAGTTGTTTCGCCTTTTCCAAATTAGTAGCTTCTACCTTTCGATTTGTATTGTCACAGCACACAACAAACTACTTGCAGTTTCCCTATTCAATTCACAGGCAGGGCATTAAATGAATTATCAAAGTAATCCAATTAAGAGGATATCATGTTCATACACAAATAATTAATGCATAGAATAAATTTGTTTTATAACAATTATTTCTCCAAACTTTCGATAACAAATGTTTGAAATCAATTAAGTGATTAACTTAACTGTGTTGAATATGTGAAAATAGATCATGGGCTCCATTGGGAGACTACATATTTTGTCCAAGGTTAGACTACTTGTAACAATGAATGTTATGTTTCAGTGTTCGAAAAAGGTTAATTAAACAAACAATAAGTGATGCTAATTTGACATCACCTTCTATGAAATAGATTTGCAGGTTTTGGTATTATACTAGAAAGTCTATCAGTTGTTTCATTGCTAACAAACTTTTAACTGAAACTCAAAAACCATTTTGGAAAGCCAAGGAATTAACACATGCTTGATGTTATGCTTGGTCAGGCTTTGGCTATGAACATCTCACATACAACTGATGAAAGTGTTGATATGAGTAATCCAAGGGATGGACTTTTGCGATTGGTGAATAAGAGTCAAAACAAAAATACCACTCCTTTCTTCAACAAGTTTATAGAAACCTGAATTTCTACTGGATGGAAGGACAAAAATTTGATTTCAGATTCAGCTTGGCATTGATTACATGCAGACAGGAAATAAGGTAGTGGTAGAAATAAGTTGTTGACTGAGGTTTATGTTGATATCCAGGGCCATATGTTACTTATAAATGCCTTAAAGGTCACTGTTCCATTAATTAGTCTATGAAGTTTCATGTCATAGTGATGCAGAATTGCAGCTTACTGTATATCAATTCTTTTATGAATTGTTTAGGTATGTATAGTGTTTTAGTTACCAAATATTGTACTTGTACCTGAAACTTATCCTTTGTCTCCAATACAAAATTAAATGAATTCACAATAATATTATTGACAGTTGGATACATTCTTATCCCATAAAATTTGGTGCATAACCATTTTGTATCAAATAATAATAATAATTTTTGCATAAGCTGATTAATGACAACAATGCGGTTAATAACATTGATGTTGTAGTACCACAGACACATGTATATGTTATTTCTTGGGTTCTACACCACAAAAACAGAGAGAAAGAGATGGGAGGAGGAAGAAATAATATGCGAAGAGCCAAAGACAAATTTAAAAATTAAATAACAAGTATAAAATGATGTCTGGGACAAAATAACAAGATACAAATTACTATAACCATATTGAATCTTTTGTACAATAATAAAGACCATGAGCATATATATCTTTTCACCTTATTCAGACAAAGTAGAATTTACTATAACAACATATATAACCAAAGTTTAAATTGTTAAACAAAATGGGCCACCCAGGATAACCAACTCATGCATCACTGCAAAATAAAGAATGAACTTTATCTTATTCGTATTGAGGCTTGGGGTTGCAATTAAGTTTTAACAGTAACTAACAACTATATTGACAAGCTTTTTAATACTAGTACAAAGTATTTTTCTAGTATGTGTAAATTCCTTGATTAGAATTAATTCATCAAGACATAAAGAACAAAAGAGTAAAAAGGCAATGGAAAGCCCAACTTCTACGCGTTGTTCTTTTGAATTTTAAGACTTATATTGACGAATAGATGCATACCTTTAGAGGTCGCAGAGGCAAGGGGATCGACAACCAGTCCTCTAGCTTTAACACTCTATCAATACAAACACAAGTCCAAAAGCTTCTTCCACATTATGTCAGTCATATTCACCAAAACCAATATGAATTTCAGTTAAAATGCAGTTGTTTAACAAATAAAATCACAACTCCGACCCTCTTGTCAATCGCAACTCCAATAAACGAATAACCAAATAGACAATCAAATTTTGGGTTAAACACACTCTTATGCATTGAAAATGGAACCCATACATACATGTTGCAGGTCGAAGCGACGACAGTGACACGAGACTCAGGGATGCGACTAGTTTTTCTCTTCATAGAAAGAGAGTGAGGCTAGGGCACGAGATATTTTGGGTTACCTTCACGGAATGAGAGTGATGCTAGGGCACAAGATATTTGGGATTCTATTCACAGAATGAGAGTCAAGGTAGGGCACGAGATAATTGGGCCTCGCTATTTTTTGGGTTTGCTTCAAAAATCAAACACGGTTGAAGGAAAAATCGCCTTTGTTAGTGTTTAATACAAAGACGGTTTCAACAATAACTGACTTCATTTTAGTACCAAAAAATCACAAAAATGCCACCGGTTATGAATTCACGCTTTTCGTATACAGTTTTTGTAATACCCATCTTTGTTTTTAACCTCATATTTACGACAATGCCACCGCGTAACATACTAAGACGATTTCGATAGAACCGTCGTCGTATGTGCGTCGTGAAAAACTATATTTCTAGTAGTGTAATCATACTTGCTTCCCATAGAGAACATATATGATCTTTAAAATAAATTAAGTTTGATTACTATACATTGATAATGTCAAATAAATTTATATAAACAAATTTATCATACATAATAGTTTGTGATAGAAAAATAACATAAAATTGTTTTAATATAAAATTGTTTTACACAAATGAGTAGTCTTTTTTCTAAACAAAATTTTAACTAACACTTTAAGGCATATTTGTTTTAGTTTTTAGAAAGCGCTGCTTGTTTTTTTCATCAATAAATGTTAATTTTGTTAGAAGAGTCGTTAGAAGAGTCGCTAAGCAATTTGAATTTGCCACCTCTCTTCCCCTTCTCTTTTCACAATGAAGCCTCATTTTCAACCATCAAGTAAATATATCTATGAGAAAAAACTACTTGTTATTTAATAGGGGCTACGACTCTCCAGTTTTTTTCCTTTTCATTTGTATGTAATATTATTTTTACAATAAGTTAAGATAGTGTGTTTTTTAGATATAAAAAAGTAGTTGATATATTATATGATTCAGTGTTATATATATATATATATATATATATATATATATATATATATATATATATATATATTCTCTTCAAAAGTAAAAAAAACATCCAATTAACTTCTATAAAACACTTTTTTATTTTTCTTAAATAAGAATTACTTAATTTTAATATTTTAAAATTGTATTTCATTCGACTTCGTCATTTCTTATTTGTAATTTTCAATTTAAGTATATTTTTAATTTCTAAAAATGTAATATTATTTTTTAAATTTAATCTTTATTTGAATTTTATTCATATTTAATCCTTCAACATTATAATAAAACAAACACGTGTTTTCTAATAAAGGTCTTAAAATCTATTATTTTTATTGAATGTAACAGTTAAAAGATTAAATAAGAAACAAATTGAAAATTCCAATATTTCAGAGTTTTTTTTTTAAAAAAAGTATTATTTCTAAGTGATTAAACGGTTATACTTTGTTTGGTAGAAGAGAAATAGAGCAAATAAGAAAAGAAATAGGGTAAAAATTGTCTAAATTTTGTATCTCTTATACTCTATTTTAATTTAGAAATATTTTTTATATTTAATTTTTTCTATTTCCATATTTTCTATCAAACAATGGGTTAAATAATTTTAACCCTACTAAACAAAGGGTTAAAGAATTTTAACTCTTCTATTAAGAACTAGCAAGATCTTTCACTAAATGAGTTGAAGAGATCTTCAGCATGATAAATGAGTTCTTGTAGAAGATCTTCAAAATCTGTATATTGTTTAATAAATAATAATTTTTTTCTTTCTTTCTCTCTCTAAGATTTCAAAATGAGATTTACTATTAAAGAAAAAAATATAAAAAATCTTAAGAAATTTTTAATTTTATATAATACCATGGAATTTTCTAAAAAATAATTTAAAATTCCATTAACGATGATGTAACATGTTTAAGTCTTTGAGTTTGAGGTGCAATTATGGAGCTCCTGTTGTACGTCCCTTCATGAAGATTACACTGGATTATTTTATCATGCTTAAAAATATAAGGTGAAAAGTTTAGGATAGATTTTTACTTTAAAGAAGAAGAAAAATGTGTTTCAGATGAGAATGCATTAAATTTTGAAGCGATTACAAATCGAAAAGAACAAAATTATCGGTTAACAAAGATCCATCATTACTTTCATACCTTTAAAAGATTGATAATGTTTGCTTCAAGACAAGAGCACATATGTTATTACGTTCACGAATGTTAATCATTCACTTGTCCCTTTGTTTCACATTTAAAACGCACTAAACAAATGAAAAACGAAAACATAATTTATTAGTAAACGCAAACAGTTAGCCACTTTTTATTGATTGCAGTGATTTGTCTGCCATTCTATTTCCATTCATTAGGATTTGACATTTTTATTAAAATGTATAACCACAATTTTTTAAGAAAAGCCATTTTCAGTCCGAAACACTGCTATTATTAATGCGTACATTTTGACAAGCTATTTTGTCACTTTCGTAAAAACAAATCGTTTTTCCTTACGAAACTCAACCAATTAACGAGTGTTTGCAATGTTTGGGTCATTGTTTTTGGTAGGAGTGGATATAGATTTGAATTTTAAGAATCTAATTTATATTTATTTAAATGGATTAAATTTAAAATTTATATCTATATTTTATAAAAATTAATTTGAATTTAAGATCTAATTCATTTAAGTGGATATAAATTTAGTCATATTCAATTAAAATCAATTTAAATACTATAATATTTTTATATAAATTTTAGTAATTAAACACTAAAATCTAATTAATGTGTTCACATGTATTCAAACATCATCAACAATAAATTCCCACTCAAATGTGGTAGTTATTCTATAGGCACGATCAATGAATTTTAATGAAAATCATAATTCATTCTAGTGAAATTAATCTTCCAATAAACAAGCCAAGGTACCTTCTCCTGGGTTGCGCTTTTAGCATCTAAGCATGGAAGGGATGCCTCAAACTAGTGATATGTCTCTTGAACAAGAAATTAAATCAGAATCTCCAGAATCCAAGGAATATATATGAATTGGTGAAATATGAATTGATAGTAATAATGAAAACCAAAGGCAATAAGAATATAATCTATGCAAATTTAAGAGTAGTCACAAAGAAATAGTTCAGCCATTAATTGTATACATCAATTATCTAATGTGAAAACAAATACATAGTATAGCTCAAAACAAGAGCATTTCCAATATATAAAAATACATAGTTCAAATATGTTTATGTTTGTTATTTCGTTTATTTACCAATTCGCCCTTTAGTAGTTAGATGAACTTAATTCAAAGTCAATAAGAAGCTTGCTTCCACAAAATAAGGGACCCATCATAAAAATTACAACAATCAGATGTTAGAACCAGAGGCAAGTATTTGATATTTGAAATGGAAGTTTGCTAGCAGAATGATTAACACAAACAATAACAATCTCTAGCCTGATAGCCGAGTTTCTATTTTAATTGCAATTATATGGGAATATAATGTAGAACCAAGTGCCAAAGGTCATTTTGGGGAAGAAAATGCAAAAATACGTAAAGTGGAAATTTCAATGCTACTATGGAGAATCTACGACTACTTTAACTATAAAGAAGGTTAGTGCATTTGGAGGTCCATACATCACACAAAAGTAATAATAAAAAATGAAGAGATTGCTAGAAACATAGAATGAACCCAAATCATAGCTAGCTTTAAACAATTCTAGGAATTTAAAGTAAAATGGTGGACAAATTATTTTTGTAATATACAAAAAGGAGAGATACAAATGCTAGAAGATAAGAAGTCCTTAAAAACTAAACAAAGAATTAAACGGGGGGAACACAAAACGATTAAGAACACGATATGAAACACAACATGCCTATCTCTGTAAACCTACCAAACACACCTCCTGAAAAGTTTACTAGCAGAACAACACAAAGAGGCTAAGTGAACTACTCAGTCCAAAAATGAACTTGAGCAGTAATACCATAGTGAACTACTCTAGAATTTATTTCCAACCTAATACACAAAACAACTGTAAATAGTAAATTAAAAGAAAAATTATAAGCAAAACTAAATTAAAACCATCAGATCAAGCATCGTGTATATCTACGTTCTAAACACAATGTCAAGGCTAAATGCTGGCTTAAATTCCCATGATAACTTTCATCTAATTCAAATATTCCAGTTTGTGCCAAGTGCCATATGGCTCTATTCCATCTTAATTTTTACTGTCTCACAATATAAGAGGATTTGAATCATCAAAGTATGTCATTAAGCTGAAAATGGCATCAACGTATAAAGCCTCAATGCCTCATGTCATATATCCCCAAGCACAGATCAAGAAAACATTGAAAAAGTATAACAAATCTGTATAAATTTTGAACAATGTAATGCCCATTTAAATATACCAAAAGGAAAATGATAAAATCTAGTGCAAACCTGTCAAATTAGCAAGCTCGTCATCACTTATCATGCAAGAATCCAGATTCAAATACTCCAAATTTGTTAAACCTGCAAAAAGAAAAAAAGATTAATGAAATACAGGATAATTAGAAAAATAGAACAGTGAACAAGCTGCATGCAAACCAAATGGACAAATCTTTTTAAGAAGTTTCAAGAGTACAATATAATATGCACTTAACAATTTCATACTTGCAAATTTTGTTTGCTTCTACCTAAAAGAAAAAACCCAAGGGCAGGGGGCACTGTATGTGAGAGCTTGAGAGGAATTACAAGAGTGAGAGAGTGATGACTTCCAAGACATGAATGTTTGGATTGGATCATTTCCGGATTGCAAACTTCAAGACTCCATGAATTTTGGTTGAAAACCTAATTAGAAAAATGGAGAAGATTAAGGAATGACGCTACGATCCACAAACGGAACAATAAGTCATAGGAGGATTCGCCACAAAGGAAAACTTTCTTGATAAGAATCAATTTGGTTTCAATCAAGAACCAACAAGAGACTAAGCTCTTAATTCAAGCAAAATCTTAATTTCATTAATCAAAGTTAACCAAAAATAGCAAAGTTTGAGTATTTATATGGCTAGGCCTCTAATTAAACACCTAATAACGTAAGTTTAGGCCTATTTGCGGAAATATCAAAGCCCAATACAAAAATATATAGAAGCACTATGATTTTAACTGAAATAATCGATTAATACGACCCGTAATCGATTAAAACATAGTGTTCCAGCACTGTATAATTGATTACAGAAACGTTGTAATCGATTAAAACAGACAAGACTTGCTTTGTGTAATGATTAAAACAGACAAACAGACACTAGCTTGTGTAATCGATTACAGAAACGTTGTAATCGATTAAAACAGACAACACTTGCTTATTACAACAGACAAGACTTTTGATGTGATCTTGAAAGGCTTGGGTTCTAGCTCTTGTCATGGGTCCTTCAAAGTTCACCAAAGGAAGTGCTTCAAGCTCTCCTTCTAGACCTTTGTCTTGAAATGGACCTCCATCGTCGTGATCCTTAGATAGCCCTTTATCATCCCCTTCTTCTTGAAAAGAATCCGTCCACGGATTTGCATTCAAAACACCTATATCACAAAAAGAAAGATCAGCGACATTAAAATTAGAACTCACCCCATACTCACTTGGCAAATCAATCATGAAAGCATTGTCAGAAATCCTCTCAAAGATCTTGAAAGGACCAACACCCATATGTTGGAGTTTAGATATCCTTGGAAAAGGAAACCTATGCGTCCTTATATGTAGGCAAACCCAATCTCCGAGGTCAAATACCAATGTCATTCACCCCTTGTTGGCAAGTCGTGCAAATTGCATCATCTTCCACTCAATTTGATTTCGCATACTTCCATGGAGATTCCTAACAAAAGTAGCTCTAAAGATCCCATGAATACTCAAAATAGAATAATTATTAGGAAAGGAAATGAGATCAAGAGGGAATAATATGTGAAAACCATAAAAAGCCTCAAAAGGAGAAAAGTAAGGGGTAGATTTGGTTACCTTATCATCAAGTCTAGGATTAGGATGTTGATACCTTACGGTGATGTGGTTGGTTTCTTCCGGAATAGGCATATAGGCAGCCCTATTAGGAAGTGAAGCTCCCGAAACAAGAACAAATTGATTCTCATTTCCTCTTAAAGGAGGCAAGCCATGGGGTATATCTTTTGGAAAGACATCCTCAAACTCCTTGACAAATGTATCAAAACCTTGAGGTAACTCAAGGGAACTAGAATACAAGCACATATAATTAGGAATGAGTAAATACACTTGTTGTCTAGCTAGCATCACTCTTTTGAACTCCTTAGGTTTGATGAACAAACCCGATTTTATCACCAATTATTTTTCACTCTTTTTCCTATTTTGTTTTATTCTTTCTTTTCACTCTTTTTGCCATATATTTCTTTTCGACTTTTCTCTCTCAAAGGACTCTTTTCTTCTTTGAGTTTCTTTGCTTTTTCTCTTTTCAATCTCATTTTTATTTGATCCTCACACACCTCACTTGGAGACAAAGGTGAGAGAACTACCTTTTGACCTTTATGAAGGAAAGAGTAACTATTGGTGACCCCATTGTGTACAACATCTCTATCATATTGCCAAGGTCTATCAAGCAACACATGACTAGCTTCCATAGGAACCATATCACAAAGCACTTCATCAACATATTTTCCAATAGAGAATGTTAGCAACACTTGCGTATCCACAACCAACTCACCATTGTCACTCAACCATTAGAATTTATAAGGTTTAGGGTGAGGGGCAGTTTTTAAATCAAGCATCTTCACTAATCTAGTGCTTGCAACATTTGTGCAACTTCCTCCATCATCATGATCCTTAGATAACCCTCTATCAGAGAGGAAACCAAAGGCAAGGGCACTGTGAGAGGAATCACGAGATTGAGAGAAGAGTGCATAGTTTCGTACCTAATTTTTCGGATTTGGATTTGTGAGAGGAAGGCACAGACGCACATACTTTTGATTTGGGAGAGAAGATGCCTTCTGCTGATTATGAAGTTGTCCGAAAAATGGATTTTGCTTTTTTCACCTAAAATCTATATAAAAAGAAAGTGGGTTTCAGATTTATAAATGGGGATAAATATATGGATGTGGTAAAAAATATGATCCATTAAAAATAAAATAAAATGGACTTGACCAGATTAGTTATTGGATCACATTTAGATACTAGATTTTTTTTGCCCACCCCTTAGCCTAGCCACCATCACGCCATTGCAACACCATCATTTCACCTCCATTTGTGTGCGTGATACCAACCTTCAAGGCTCCTTACGTGCACGACCTCAACCTTTAAGGCTTTGAGCTTGTGCGACTTCCCTGTTGAGCAGTGGTGTTGTGGCACATAGATCTGTTGGTGTGCGGTGTTGTTTGGGTCGTGCGATGATGTTGTTGGTGTTTTTTTTTCTCACCCCCTTCAGGAAACAATGGAAACACGATTCCATTCCATTGTACAACTATACAACGGAATCGTATTTTCGTTGTGTTTTTTTGCACCCGTTTAGTAAACAACTGAAACACGACTCCGTTGTATAATTGTACAACGAAGTCATGTTTTCATGAAAAGAGTATTTTCAAGAAAAAAAATACTTGGTAAGGGCCAATAACAATGGCATCGAGGTTAATAACAAGACCTTTTTGTTTATTAGTAGGATTCCATTTATTGAGTTCCTATGTCCACAAAATTCTAGTCATGAACAATGGAGATGTTTTCTTGGGGGGTTCAACCCAAACTTTAGTTATTAACATTTTGTAACCAAAAATTAGAATAACACATTTTATAATTTAAAAAATCTAAATTTTGAATTAATTTATTGTGTTAGACACAATGCAACTTAACCCATAAGATTAACATAGTGGTATAAGGTCCCATTACGTTCATATGTAGGAAATAATTTATTTAGCAAGATAACCCGTGTTTGATTCCTACTGTGTGCTAAATTCCATTGAGCCAACGCTAGCCACACATCGTGAGCAGAATTAGTTTCTAACCTAGTGGGTTAGGGAACATGTAGCAACCCACCTTTGTTACATATCTAACAAAATCCAAAATTTTATTTCTTATTTAACTGAAAAACACTTGAATTAGTGTATTTATTAAAATGGTGACAAATTTTTCATAGATCTAAAACTAGTAGTTACAAGACAAAACCCAAAGATAGACTATTCATATGCAAACATATGTTTATATCTCTTTGCAAGGTAGTACATAAAACCCTAAGTTGGTCCCACTATACATATATGAATGACTATAAAATAACATAAAAGAAAACATAGTCTTTGCTTCAAAGTGCGTCTACCCATGATGCTTTATAAGGAATGATTCATCTCCAAGAGGAAGACATATCTGAACGCCATCTGCTCCCTCGTACACCAAGTTCAGGATCATCACAGGCATGAACCACACGTGCAACATGCAAGGGTAAGCTCACCAAAACAAACATACATATACAATAGACAAAAAAAATTATAGGGAAAGGTAGATAACCAACTTTATCCACTTTGACAATACTTTGCATAAAATAGTAAGTTAACCAAAACTAGCTTATGTAAAACATCATTTCTTATCAATCTTTATTGAACTCCAAAAATTTCAGCTTAACTATTTCAAATGGATACACACAACATAATCATAACATCATAATCCTCAATTATGACCAACAACATACTTTCATCATCATAATCACACATAATCTTGAGGTATCATCAATAACATACTTTCATCAATCCTCAAAATTTCTTATCATATTCATTCACCACAACTGTACTTATTATTTAATTACAACAACAACCAACTAGACCACAATCATCACAACTGGTATAAATCAACATCCAACTAGGCCACATCAAACTCAAATGTTAACATTGACTCTTCTCCATGGAGTTTCAACACAATATGAATGGTCTCCCATGAACCTCATCCCTTAACATAGTCTTACTCTAAGCATAATCATTTCAATAATATAATTATCTTGATAACAATAAAACACTTAGCATCGTGGCCTAGCATCAAGAAATGACCTTCTTCCATTCTTACACCAATCCACAACTTATTTGGAGCTATATCCTCCATTTTGTCACTTTCTAGCCCACCAAAACAAATACTTGATGAGTGCAAGCCCCATTCTTTCACTTTATTGGCCCAACCAAAACAAACTATCGCTGGGCCAAAACTCCTTTATCACATTTCTGGCCCAATCGAACTCAAGTCTAGTTGGGCCAAAACCCCTTGAAGCTTAAAGCTCCATTTTGTCTCACTCTGGCTCAGGCGAAACATCTTGCTGGGTTGAAACCACCCTAGAGCTTAATTCTCAACTTTGTCATGCTTTAGCTTAATCGAACCAAACTCTGGCTGGGCCAAGACATAAAAGGGATGCGAATTTTGCTAGTTCCATGGCCATTAATGGCATAACCACTCATCCCAACCTTGTCCAAAGACTTACCCAAACTCATAGATATTAATAAATACCAAAAACATCATCATTTCGAGCATTAATCACACAACCAAAACACTAATCAAACCAAATTTAGAGCTCCCCTTACCTTTCAAGCTTTCCCCCCAAGCTAGGTTTTGACAAAGAGAAAGGAGAAATGAGATCTTGAGCTCCACCAAGGATTTCCTCCAATCAACATCACCAAAACACCATAGCCATAGGATAAAAACAAAAACAACACTTACAACGAGGAAGAAAAAGGGCTTATCTTCCACTAATGGAACCATAAGCTCAAGAAAGGGAGATGGATCAACTGTCATGAAGAACTCGAGCCCTAACTTGAGAGGGTTCTATGAGAAGAAGATAAGGAAGGAAACGAGAAGGGATGAAAAAAATGAAGACAAGGGAGAGAGGGGCTTTCTCAACGCGCAAGATAAAAGAACTTGCATAATTGTTTTGTGTTTTACTACTTATCCCTTTATTTCCTCTAAGGACACTCGTCTTCTTTTTTTTTTTTTTTTTTTTTTTTTCCTTTTACAATTAAAGGAAACTCATATATAACTTCCAACAATCTCACAATACAAAATTTGAGCCAAATATTCATGAAGGTTATGAATAACTCTATGTCACATAATCAAACAATATATATATATATATATTAAATCCGTTTATAGATATTATGAATCTAAATTTAATTTCATCTTATAGGATTTATAAAGAATTTAACATATATTACAAAAATCTATAATATTATAGAACACTTGTGATCTCTAGCGACAAAAAAAGATACGAATGCAACTTTGTGAAAACTTCATCCTATCTACTTAATGTATTAGAGTTTTTTTTAAAGTTAATTGATTTTGGTATTAATAACTTTTTACCCTTAAACTTAATTTGAATGCTTGTTCAAATTAATTTGAGCTGTATACTATACACCAAAACGTGTGCCAGGGTAAAAAGGAATTAACTTTAAGAATTGCCCAAACAAAATAATGTCTAATAATGCTGTCGTTTTTATTATTACTATTATACTATACAAAAAATTGCAGGCATTTGATAGCATCATAAACTAACTAATCTAAATATGATAACATGATGTCACTTTCTTTTTACCAGTAGTGAAAACCTTTTACTAACTATAAATTAATTTTAAACAAATACTTATAGAGTTACTTGATAATAAATGTTACTGACGAATCTATATAAGAATATTATATTTTCACAATGATAAAAAATATTACATTTTTACAATTATAAAAGTATGATAAAAATATAAAGTCTATGATCAAGCCAGGGCGTTTTATTCTCTTACAGTCATATCTTAATTTTTCACACTATTTATATTGAGCAGAAAATTATGAAATCGTATTAGAAATGAGACTGGAAGCCTGAAAATACTCAGCCATTGCTTTTACTATTACTGATTTTGCTATTTCCGCACCTTATTACTTATACACTCCCCTAGTATTTCTTTTTCCAAAAATGTCCTGCAAATTAACTTCACACTCAATTGTTTTTGCACTAAGCTTTGTACCATCCATCCTCGTCGCACATAACATCCGCGTCGTGGGAAACCCAACGCTTACACCAAAGGATTTACCACCACTTTGTTGCTCCTCCAGGTTGCTTCCATTTTGCTTCGCTTGTCGACAATGGGATTGGTTTGTTAACCTCAATTTTGATGCTTACTAGTAAAATTGTAATCACACGTGCTCCAAACACATTTAGAGCCAAATGCAACAAATTAAGATTACATTCAAATTTAGAACTTCAGCTCCATCAAATACATACTTACAATGTCACTGTGCTCATGCGTTGCATGAAGTGAAGGTTGGCGTCGCTGCAATGTATGGCGTCATTATTAATACTGGACAGAGTATTACAATTGTAGGAGTAAATAGAACAAATAAGGATGTGAAAGGTGAAAAGTGAAAAGTTGTTTTATTATATGCCACTATCATTGCCACTCACGAAGGTGCATAGTCACATACAGGACTAAGGTTACAAAGCAAAGGAGAAAAGATGTAGAGAGCAATAAAAAATAGAAAGAAGATAAAGCAGAGTGATATTGCCAAGACAATTTTGTTTTTTTAAATTTGTTGCACACACTCAACTGGCACGGCGGCTGAAGAAGCATAAAGAATTACAAAATGGAGGAATGCAAAATTACAAGATTAATGTCTAGGATATTAGTGGAAAACAAATTAAAAAAGGGAGTGTATTAGTAACAAAGGGGAGTTTAAATAGTAACTCCCTATTATGGAGGTGTCGAAAGTCTGGACTTTTGGAGTATTGTTTTAGTTGAATAAGATCCAACAAAAAAATATGGACCCAAAAAACAACACAAATCCAACAAAGTTAGTGTGGGTTAGTAATGGAAACATGTTACAGAGATACTGTAAGTAGGTCAACCAAATTTGGTTTCTATATTTTTCTATTACCAAAAAAGAAATGATTTAATAGTCCGAATTACATTTAAATTATTTAACTATGCTAATTTACATTTCTAAAAACTATATTTATGCTAATCCTAAATACAAAAGTAACGTCGGCAATCTTAATGAAAAAGATTTTAATTTCTTTTAAATAAGATCTCATATTTATATGTGTTCCGTTCCTTAAAAACGGAGATCCAATAATTTGCCAGAAATCAATATGGGATCAACTCTCTCTCTCTGAAGATGCTTATAAAAATTTAAACAACTCCAGGAAGAAGATCACAGCACAAACGAGCCACAAATTGGACGTGGGGTGTGTGCACTGTGAGAATGGAAAAAGAGAGAGTAACAGTGTATGTGTACCTTTCACCTTTGGTGCGTATGGCTATTTATGCTTACTGACCTGTGGTGAAATAAGGAAATTGCTCCTATTCTTGATCACGATCTTGAATGGATATTGTGGATAATAATCTTCTGTATCTTCTTTGATTCCGCAAATATTTAAAGCGTCAATCTTCTTTAATCTTTCCGTAAATAACTTCTTCAGCTGCCTTGGGCCTTTTAAACTTAGCCCAATATAAAAGATCCATAACAGTTGCCCCTCATCTCGGTTATTGAGCAGCCTGGATGACCGAGATGAACATAATACTATCTTTATTCTTATGGCCGAGGTAATTTCCTTTGATAAGTCGGCCCAATCGGCATCCTTTCGATGCGTTTTACACGACCTGTTGCTCTCTTGTGGACCGACCTTATTTTCCGAGGTTGGCCGAGATTGAAAGAAGTCTCCTCGTGTATAGCCAATCTCATTTCCGACTTAGGATGAGATAAGGAAAGTTTCTCGTGTGGGGCCGATTACCTTTCTGACTTGGACCGTCATAATGAGAAAATTCTCGTGAGATCGGCTTTCTTTCCGACCTTGGCCGAGATAATAAAGAGTTTCCTTCTGCTAAACCTATCTCCTTTTTCCCGTTCCAATTTCCAAGGCAATGGA
The DNA here is from genome assembly GCA_007407185.1 of Glycine tomentella. Taxonomy (NCBI): domain Eukaryota; kingdom Viridiplantae; phylum Streptophyta; class Magnoliopsida; order Fabales; family Fabaceae; genus Glycine; species Glycine tomentella. The sequence continues at coordinate 300,312 of PYAF01005251.1, read as the reverse complement.
GTTCTCCTGCTGTCGTTTGGACATACAAAATGACGCGCCTCCTTAGCATTTAATGCTCTGTCATTTCTTTGCACGCCTCTAATCATGACCCTCTGCTGTCAAAAGTCTATTTTGCCCCTGTCTCTTGATTAACTGTCCATAATTGGTCATAATTGCCCCAGTAATTATGCACGTATGTCAGTTTTTATTTCCTAATTTCAATTTTCGACGGTTACCATTTTCAATTGCGTGGGTTCCAGCAGTTTCCTTCCACTATTACATCCCATACCTTGCCTTTTCCCTCTTTTATCGAAACTTAAGCTTTAGTTCTGTTGCTTGCTTCTGCTCTGGTATTCCTGCTTCCTGCGTTCGTATTTCTGGTGCCTTTCCTTGTTCTTCTTCAAAACACATTTCTTCATTCCAGGTATTTTCCCTTTATCTCGTCACTCTGCGATTCTGCATTACTTCTTTTCTCCTTCTGTTTTTCTCTTTTGGTGATTCCCATTTCTTTTGCTGGGTTTCTACCCCTTTCTCATTTCCTGGTCCTGTTCTGTTTTTATCCTTGTTTTCCCCCCATTTGTCAATCTTCTAATCCTTGTAATGCCAAAACTCACCCCCGAGGAATAGGCTGATGCTGACAAAGTCTCTCTCGGCGTAGCCTTTTGGTTTTTTGGTAAGCCTCTTAGTGAGGAGGAAAAAATTAAACGCTTCCTTCGGACGCCTAGTGGTGGTTCCAAATCCACCAAAAATCCTTTAATCAACAAATTACCTCCCTCTAAAGCCATACCAAATCCTTCTAGAGTTGAAGCAGGTCCTAGGATTGGGTCTATTGAGGAATCCAGGGGTCGCACTCCTCCTTCACAAAATGTCAAGGTCCCTTCTAAGTCTATGCAAAGTTCTGGTACCAAATCCATTAGGGAAACTAGGGTTCAAAATGCGATTCCCTCCGCCCTTCCTCTAAGATCTTGCCTGCCAAAACCTCTTTCTGAAGTCCGATTTGATCCGTGCACAAAGTGTATGGACAGGTTCATGTACTTGGCTAGTGCGGGTTTTGACAAGGACGCCGATGACGTGCTAGATGCGTGCCGGCATAATCCTGTGGCTATCATTCCTTCGTTGCCCCCGCCTAGGACCGAGATACCCTCTAAAAATGTCTTGGCCGATCTCCCTACAGGTACCTTTTGCTGATTATTTTCTTTTTTGTTACCGTAGGTTATCATGGAACTCCCTTCTGTGGAAATCGTCGAAGAATCTCGGTCAAGTGGTTCTCGTGCCGACAACCTCTCTCCTTCGCTGATAAACCAGTTTCCTTGGGTGACCTTTGAGGTTTTGAACACCTCGTCATCCATGAGTCCGGAGGGATCGCCGCCCTCCCTGTAGGGAATCAAGAAGGATTTGCAGTTCGCCATCCCGGCTCCCGTGTGCCGATCTGCTCTAAAGCCGAGCAGGGCGAATCCAACTTTTTCTTTTTCTGTGCGGACGTTATCACCCGCTTGGGTATCCGTTTTCCTTTTACCGAGTTCGAGATGAAGCTCCTGAAGCATTTATCTCTAGCCCCTTCACAGCTTCACCCGAATGGTTGGGCTTTTATCAAATCCTTTGAGGATTTGTGTATTAACTTAAGAATTCCTTGGTCGGTCCCCGTTTTTATGTATTATTTTTCTGCTCAAACCAGTGGTTCCGGCCGAGAGCCTTCGAGTAAAAAGGGTTGGACTTCCTTACGAAGTCGCCCTAGACGTAAACTTTTTCCTCTTTTTGCTGATTCTTTTAAAAGATTTAAAAACAATTATTTTAAAGTTAGTGCCAAACTTGGCGAACAACCTTTTTTTCTTCAAGGGCCGGAATCCACCGAGGTGAGGTGGAAATTTTCACTTTATTGGAACCGTGCCCACCATGATATTCATCCCTCCTATTATCACCGAGATGAGACCGCGTTGTCGGACGAGGACGCTTATTCGGTTATCCAGATTGATGCCTTCCGAGAGAGTCAGGGTTTATGTGATATTCCCTCGGCTCTTCCTGACTGTTAGTCAATTTTACAGTTGCTTCTTTCTTATTTTCCGTTTATTCTCAGTGTTTACTCTTTTCTTGTTCTTTTGTTTCGCAGCTACCGAGATGGAAGATCAAACCGACAACCTCCACCCTCGATCTCGCAAGAACCCCGGCAGTTCCCGGCCTCCTCCTGCCGGCAACACATTCCCCCCTTCTTCAAGAACCTCAAGAAGAGGAAGGTGTCTAGATCGGATGCCGAGGTGTCCACTGTCTCGGCTGTACCGGCCGTTCCGATTTCCACGGTCCCTGCCACCGTTGCTCCTCCGGCCGACGTCATTCCTCCTGTCGACGTCACCCCTTCAATCGAGGACCTCGCTCCTCCGCCTCCTGCACCGGTCTTCGACCCCACGATCCCCACGATCGCTGAATATTCCACGGCCTTGCTTCCCGATGTGTCAAAGCTGGAGCTCGGCCATCTTTGGGAAAGGGGAGCCCACGACCTTTTTCCTTATGTTCAGGCTCCGAAGCGCTTCGCCGATTCTTCCCTTCTTTCTGGAGACGACGTCCGCCTGCTTCAGTAGGTTCAACAACACGCTTATCAAGCTGCTTTCCTTGTTGACTGTTTAGTTAACACCAAGGGTTTATGCGCTAAGTATAAGAGTGAGCTTGAGGCAGCTGGCATCAAGCTTCAGAAAGCCGAGGATGGACTTGCTGCTGCTCGGGAACAGGCCAATCATGACCGGGCATCCTTCGATCGGGATCTTGCAACTTCCCGATTTGAGACCGAGCAGGCCCTTGCTAAATCCGCCCTTTTAACTCAAAATCTAAATGAGGTGAAAACCTTGCTTGAGGGCGCGGAGGCCGATGTGAGGGATGCTCAGGCTGAGGCGGAGGCCGCTAAGGCTGAGGCGGAGGTTGCTAAAGCCGATGCGCGTGACGCTCGGTCTAAGCTTCTAGAGGCCGAGAAGGATGTGGCCGACCTGCAAGAATCCCTTTCTTCGGCGGCCGAGGATTCCTTTAACAATGTCATCGCGCAGATCCGATGTCTCAACCCCGGGATTGCTTTGAACATTGAGGGGCTGCACTTCCAATCTTTCGTTCGAGATGGAGCTGTTGTCCCTTATTTTGATCAAGAGGATTCCGTCCTTGAGGTCGAGGATACTCCGGAGGTCGGCATTGAAGGAGATTCAGCTCCAAGGGGAGATGCTTGAAGGGCTGGAATGCCGGTTTTAATATGTAGTTCTTTTTTATTCTGAACACTTTGTTTCTTTTTTGAACGATTATATATTTGGAAATTATATGTTATTTCCCATATTCTTGTCAAAATTTTTCTAAGTATGTGCCAATCTGGATAACCGAATAAGCGTCCTCGTCCGACAACGCGGTCTCATCTCGGTGATAATAGGAGGGATGAATATCATGGTGGGCACGGTTCCAATAAAGTGAAAATTTCCACCTCACCTCGGCGGATTCCGGCCCTTGAAGAAAAAAAGGTTGTTCGCCAGGTTTGGCACTAACTTTAAAATAAAAAGGAGATAGGTTTGGCACTAACTTTATTATCTAAGTATGCGCATGTAAATATTTGCTCGGCTCCAACGGCCGAACACGATATCGACCGATTTACAGTTAGATATATCGGTTTTTCGCTTATTCCAAGTTATCGTTAGTGCATCACAGCCACTTTGGACCGTGCCGACTTGATCAGAGTCGGATACACTTCGGATTTACATAGAACGATATTGTTCGAAGATCTTTTAGTCGGTGTAGATATTTGCTCAAAGAGCTCTAGTTGATGTATAGATATCAAAGCATAGTTCAAAAGAAACTTTGTCAATTTCTGACTTATTTATTCATCAACTTCATTTGTTTCTATGATTCCGATGAAAGAGATTACATGGAGTGGGAGTGTCTTAAGCCGTTGGCCGCCACTTTACTCAATTAACGGAAAACACATAAAAATAATTAGCTATAATATGTCTTTAACTTGTCGGAATTCCATGTGTGTTTGATCGCCTTCTTATCCAATGTCTCCAACATATACGCTCCATGGCCGAGGTTCTGAGTGACTCGGTATGGCCCTTCCCAATTAGCTGCCAACTTCTCGTCCTGAGCGTTCTTATTGCCAATGTCGGCTCTTCTCAATACCAGATCGCCTTTTTCGAAGGATCTCGGTCTGATCTTCCTGTTGAATTTCCTGGCGACCAACTGCTTTGCGGCTACCTCTCGGATATGTGCTTGAGCTTGGGTTTCGTCTATCAACTCCAGCTCGGTGATCAACGCCGCATTATTAACCTCTTCTCCTTCTTTGAGTATCTTCGTTCTTCGCCAAGAGGGCTGCCCGATCTTAACCGGGATCATTGCTTCGCATCCGTATGTCATTCTAAATGGTGTTTCTTGGGTAGATGTTTGGACAGTGGTCCTATACGCCCATAGGACATAGTATAGCTGCTCCACCCAACTTCCTCCGGCATCATGCATCCTTTTCCTGAGCCCTTCCAAAATAACTTTGTTGGTAGCTTCGGCCTGACCATTAGACTGGGGGTGTTCGACAGAGGCGGTGTTTGACATGAAAGTCGGCCATCATCTCCCTGAACTTTTTATCAGTAAACTGGGTCCCGTTATCTGTGACGATCTCGGCCGGGATTCCAAACCGAGATATAATGTTCCTTTCGAAGAATTTCCGAACCCGGGCCGAGGTGATAGTGGCTAATGGTTCGGCCTCTATCCATTTTGTGAAATAGTCAACTGCTACAACGAGCCATTTTAGTTGACCCTCGGCGGCTTTAAAAGGTCCGAGCAGATCCATCCCCCATTTGTAAAAGGGCCAAGGGGAGGTAATAGTCGTCAGCTCGGATGGGGGAGACCATATTATCTTAGCGTGCTTCTGACAACTCTCGCACTTCTTCACGTGATACTGGGCGTCTGCCTTCATAGTCGGCCAGAAGTATCCGGCTCGAATAGCCTTTGTTGCCAATGCCTTAGCTCCCATGTGTTGGCCGTTGATGCCCTCATGTATCTCAGCCAATATATATTCTGCTCGGTCAGGTCCAATGCAGAGCAACAGAGGGGTGTGCGGTCCCTTTCGATACAACTCGCCCTCCAAGGTAGTGTATAGCGCAGCATCTCGGATCAACCTTTTGGCCTCGGTATCATCGTCTGGGATTATTCCCTGCTCCAAGTATCTGATGATCGGCTGCCTCCAGTCGGACTCGGTTGATATCATCATGACGCAAGTCGGATAAGCTAACTCCTGCTGGACTACCGTTCTATGGTTTCCTGCACCCTTGGTGCTTGCCAGCTTGGACAATATGTCGGCTCTCACGTTTTCTTCCCGGGGGATATGGGAGATGGTAACTTCATCAAACTCGGCAATGATCTCCCTGACTCTAGCCAAATACTTAATCAACAATGGCCCCTTGGCCTGATATCTTCCCTCAATCTGAGCCGCTACCAGCTATGAATCTATGAACACCTTCACCTTCCGGGCTCCTTGTTCTCTGGCCGAGATTAATCCGGCTATCAAGGCCTCATACTCGGCCTGATTATTTGATGTCGGGAAATTCAACCGCAAAGATTGTTCTACTGATATCCCCTGAAGGTTCTCTACTATGACTCCTGCTCCACTGCCCTTGGTGTTGGATGAACCGTCCACAAAGAGGGCCCATACTTCCTCATTGGCCGAGGTCGAGGGGGTGAGTTCGACAATGAAGTCGGCCAAAGCTTGAGCTTTGATAGCATGTTGGGCCTCATATTTTAAGTCAAACTCGGACAACTGTATCGCCCAGTGCATCATTCTTCCTGCTAAGTCCGGTTTATGAAGAACCTGCCGGATCGGCTGGTCGGTCCGTACTATGATAGTGTGACCCTGAAAATATGGACGTAGCCTTTTAGCTGCCACTAAGAGTGCAAAAGCTATCTTCTCCAGCTTCTGATATCTCAACTCCGAGCACTTAAAAGCTCGACTGATGAAGTATACTGGTAGCTGAGTCTTGCCGGTCTCCCTAACTAATACGGCGCTCACCACCTCCTCGCCCACGGACAAGTACAAGATAAGTGTTTCTCTCGGCTCTGGTTTAGATAACACCGGTGGTGAGGAAAGACACCTTTTGATCTCCTGGAAAGCGGCCTCACATTCTGGACTCCATCCAACTTGGGCTTCCTTTTTTAATAAACGGAAAAAGGGAAGAACCTTCTCTGCTGCTTTGGGAAGAAATCTCGTCAATGCTGCTAACCTTCCAGTCAACTGCTGTACATCCTTCTTTGTGGTCGGGAATTTCATGCTCAGAACTGCTTCACACTTGTCCGGGTTAACTTCAATACCTCTATGTGTCAGCATGAAGCCCAGGAATTTCCCCGCTGTCACCCCAAAAGCACATTTGAGCGGGTTAAGCCGGATGTTGTTTTCCCTTAATCTGCAAAAAGTCTCCTGCAGATCTCGGATGTGATCGCCCTTTGATGCTGTCTTCACAATCATGTCATCAATGTACACTTCTATATTTCGGCCGAGCTGCTGGGCGACAATTTTGTTCATCATGCGCTGGTAAGTAGCTCCGGCATTTTTCAAGCCGAAGGGCATCACATTATAACAATAGTTGGCCTCTCCTCCCCTGAAGGCTGTTTTCTCCCGATCTCCCGGATACATGGGAATCTGATTGTACCCGGAGTATGCATCCATAAAAGACAGTAACTTATATCTAGCAGAGTTGTCCACAAGCTGGTCTATGCTCAGCAGTGAATAAGAATCTTTCGGACACACCTTGTTGACATCTGTGTAGTCAACACATACTCGCCATTTGCCATTAGCCTTCTTAACCATCACCATATTGGATAGCCAAGTGGTGTACTGGATTTCTTGTATGAAACCAGCATCCAGTAGTTCTCGGATATGCTTCTCTAGTGCTTGCTTCCGATCAAGGCCGAGGTTCCTTCTCTTTTGGGCGACTGGTTTTGCATCTGGGTACATGGATAATCTGTGGCAGCAGAATGCAGGATCTATCCCAGGAATTTCTGAAGCTTTCCATGCAAAAATATCTCGGTTATCTTTCAAACATTCTATCAGCTTGGCCCGTGCAGCAGGGTCGGTGATCATCCCAATCTTGGTAACTTGGGTGGACTCTGGGCCGATCTGGATATCCACCAACTCGTTGGCTGGTTCAGGTCTCCATTCCTCCTCTTTCTCCCGTACATCAAGCTCCACCAGATTTACCGGCTTCACCTGCCTTCCCCTTGTTCTCCTCGTTTCTTCTCGGCCTTCTGGGCAGCTCGGCATGGAAGACGGGCTAGCTCCACTTTCCTTTACAGCATTGAAGTAACACTGGCGAGATTCCCTCTGATCGCCACAGATAGTGATTACTTTGCCGTTGCTTCCCACAAACTTCATCTTCTGATGCTTGGTGGACATCAGGATGTCCCACCTATGGAGGGTGGGCCTTCCAAGAATCACATTGTAGGGGGAAGGAAACTCCCCTACCACGAACTTGACTCTTTCCGACTTGAAGCCCTCTTTTGTTCCCAGCGTAAGCCGCAACTCAATGGAGCCCTTGAGTGCAGTATTCTCGCCATTAAAACCCGACAGCACTGTATGACATGATTTCAGGTCTTCTTCGTCCAGGTTCATCTTCTTGAATGCCGACCAGGACATAACGTCGGCACAGCTGCCATTGTCAACAAATATCTTCTTAACACTGTAATTGGCTATGGTCCCGGTGATGACCAAACCGTCCTCATGACCTGGTATCACGTCGGCCAAGTCTTCTCTGGTAAAATACAGCAGGGGCGGCTCACCCTTATCGCTGGTAGTTTTGAACCTGGGCTGTTCTCTCACAGTCAACACTTCTCGGAGGTATTTTCGGCGCTGGTTGACAGTGTCACCTCCTCCTCCCATAGCACCAGTGATGACGTTACATTCAAATTCTGGTTCTGGGAACTCCTCCTCATCTATCTTATTTTTCTTCTCATCTCGGCCTTTCACCTCATCATTGGGATTGCCTTTACGCTTTCCCTGCTGCCCCTGGGTTTTTATCACATATCGCCTTAGCTTTCCTTCTTGGATGAATTTCTCTATTGCATCCCTCAGATCCCAGCATTGATCGGTAGTGTGTCCCGGGCCATTGTGAAACTCACAAAAATGGGAATGATCAAGGCCGGTCTTCTTGAATACCGGTCGAGGTCGGTCTACCTTCTTCATCTCGGTCATGGCTACTTCCCTCCACACCTGCGCCCGAGAGGTGTTCAGTGGGGTATATTTGTCATATTTGGTCTCGTGTTTTGCCGGCCTATGGCCGACTTCAAAACTTCTGTTTGGGGGTGTATTCCCCATGTGTGGGCGATGTCTCGGCGGTGAATTTTTTCTCTTGGGAGCAGTGTCGGCAATCTCCATCTGCTCCAGCTCCAGGTATTTCTTAGATCGGACTCTGAAATCCAGCAAAGTTCTAACAGGGTCCTTATATATAGATTTCGCCAGCCGAGATGATCCATTGAGGCCGACCGATAATAAATGGACATGCACCTTTTCCTCCAGGCCTTGTACTTGCAAGGCAGCTTCTTTAAACCGGTCCAAATAGCTCTACAGTGTCTCCCCCGGCTGCTGTCGGATTTTGCCCAGCACAAACTCGGACTTGGGTTGTTTCTTGCTCGTTGCAAAATTGAGCAAAAATCTCTGGCCGAAGTCCTCAAAATTACGAATTGACCGAGGAGGTAGTGAATGAAACCATGTCTGAGCCGATCCAGTCAGAGTAGTAACGAATATCCGGGATATAATCGGCTCCTCAATCCCCCGAACACACATCTGCATGTCGAACTCGTCTATGTGCACCTGCGGGTCCTGGGTCCCATCGTATTTGTTCAGGAAAGATCCGTCAAAATCTTCTAAAAACCGAGCATTGACGATGTCGTCAACGAACGGACTGTTATTATATTGTCCCCGCTTGTACTTCCTCCTGTAGACCTCGGCACCTCCACCCGGCTGATAAGACGAACCTTGTGGTGCATTCTGTGGGCTTCTGCACACGGCCGAGCTTGGTATCTCGGCTCTAGGCGGCTCGTTCTGCAGTTCCGGCTCCTGTGTTAACTCCATGCGGCCAAGGCGCTGCTCCATCATTCTTAATCGGTCTTGTTCGCCCATCGTCCATCTTGCACAACGCTCGTCCAGTTGCGCCAACATGTGGTTTAGATCCTCCTGTCGCTGAAGGGCATATCGTTGCTCCAAGCGTTCAATCCGTGACAGAATGGATTGCAACGCATTGCTGGTGAAACGCTGCACAGATTCCTTATCTATCTCGGCTGGCGCGGGCATCAGGTTTTCAGCAGGTGCGGGGGGCGGGTTGTTCTGTGCCCGCGATGAAGCTGTATCCGTCAAAGCATCCTCCACCCGGATCGAACATGATCGGCCGACCTCGGGTGGGCCTTCAAGCTGGTGTCTTCTCGTGTTTACCATGGTGGGAATCGAAGTTTAACGTTCCCCACAGACGGCGCCAATGTTCCGTTCCTTAAAAACGGAGATCCAGCAATTTGCCAGAAATCAATATGGGATCAACTCTCTCTCTGAAGATGCTTATAAAAATTTAAACAACTCCAGGAAGAAGATCACAGCACAAACGAGCCACAAATTGGACGTGGGGTGTGTGCACTGTGAGAATGGAAAAAGAGAGAGTAACAGTGTATGTGTACCTTTCACCTTTGGTGCGTATGGCTATTTATGCTTACTGACCTGTGGTGAAATAAGGAAATTGCTCCTATTCTTGATCACGATCTTGAATGGATATTGTGGATAATAATCTTCTGTATCTTCTTTGATTCCGCAAATATTTAAAGCGTCAATCTTCTTTAATCTTTCCGTAAATAACTTCTTCAGCTGCCTTGGGCCTTTTAAACTTAGCCCAATATAAAAGATCCGTAACAATATGTAAATTATCAGGTTTTGTAATTATTAGGTTTGTTACGTGTTGTCGTAAGGAGCTTGACCAATTGCGCCAATCCATTAATCTTGAAGATGCTATGCAGTACCAACAAATCAATAACAAACTCAGTTAGTTGATTGCCCAAGAGGACTCCTACTAGAGACAAAGAGCCAAAATTCTTTGGTTGAAGGACGATGGCACAAGCTTGAAAATTTTCCATAGGGGTGTTCGCGGTCTGGATTGGATCGGTTTTGAAGAAAAAATCATCCGATCCAATTCCTTCGGTTTGGTCATTTGATCATCCATTCGGTTTGAAATTTTTTTCAAATCCGATCCAATCCAATCCAATTTTTTTCGGTTTGGATTGGATCGGTTTTCGATTTTTTAAAAAGTCTAAAAATAAAACTTATGAGACTTATTTTTATCAAAATAAGGAGTATCTAACATAAACAAACA
>PYAF01005251.1:271585-289887 GCA_007407185.1 Glycine tomentella | reverse complement strand
TCGGTTTGGTCATTTGATCATCCATTCGGTTTGAAATTTTTTTCAAATCCGATCCAATCCAATCCAATTTTTTTCGGTTTGGATTGGATCGGTTTTCGATTTTTTAAAAAGTCTAAAAATAAAACTTATGAGACTTATTTTTATCAAAATAAGGAGTATCTAACATAAACAAACACATTCATTGGACAAAAACAAACATTATTTTCTAATTTTCATTAGACAAACACGTTAATTAGACAAAATAAGAAGCAATGTATTGCATTTTTGGTTTTTGGGCTATGATGGGGAATAGGCCCAAGTAGATAAAGGGTAAGGTATGATTTATAATTGGATCGGTTTGGATTGGATCGGTTTTCATCGGCCAATCCGAAAACCGATCCAATCCGATGAAATTTTTTTGTTTTTTTTCGGTTTTCGATTTTTCGATTTTCGGTTATTTCGGTTTTCGATTTTTCGGTTCGGTCACCGCGGTTTACATCGATTTGGATCGGTTGATGAACACCCCTAATTTTCCATGCCTTTGCGAGTGCTAGAAAGAAACAAAATTTCATTTCCTCCTTAACCTGTGAAGATGGTACCACTTTTTTTTTTTTTTTTTTTTTATCAAAAAGGCATATATGATATTGTTGTTTCTTATTTTACTGATTTGTTTCAAACTGAGAACATTTGTATGACTTTCTCCCTGTTATCAATAAAATTTCCACCTGTGTTTCCAATTATGATAATAATTCTCTCCTAGCACCTTTTCTATGGATGAATTTAAGTGTGCTCTTTTTCAGATGAATTTTGATAAATCTCCAAGACCTGATGGCCTAAATCTGGCTTTCTTATAAAATAAATTTGACATCTTTGTGGCCCTAAATTATTCCAAGCTGGAGTTACATGGATGGAATCTGGTAATCTCCCTCCCCAAGTCAATGAAACCTCCATTGTCCTTATCCCTAATAAAAACAACTCCTCCACCAAGAAAGATTTTCGACCTATCTTTCTCTACAACATCATATACAAAGTTATCTCCAAAATCCTGGTCAATAGACTCATGCTCATCCTTCGCAAATGCATCTCCGAAGAACAATTAGATTTTGTAGAAAACTGATGCATAAAATATATTAGGCTCGCACAAGGGTAAGTGTATCCTACACAATAATATAGTAGACTTGAAAGTTCAGATATTGAACCCAAAGGACTAGTTGTATTTCCAATTAGTTAAACTTATTAAACTAACATTTGAATTAAATTATAAAATAGGATTTATATATTTTTGTGGTTTTGATTTTTATAAGAAAGCAAATAAACAAATATAAAGAGGAGTATGAGTTGTGATAAAAATGGCCAGGGGTTATGACCCACTAGTACCAATTTTTTCCAATCCCAGTCCTAATAAAATTTCTTCCCCAGTTAATTATCGATTTCCAAAATCAACTAAAGTCTATGATCAAGATTAGAACATGCTCTTTGCCTTAAATCAATACCCCAACGATCATGGATCTATTAGTTTTATGTCAAAGGATAAGATTAATTCTAGGGATGACTAATTAAAGATTAACTAATCTATCGGAGATTACCTGAAGAATTTGATCATGCAATTTAGTATACAATATTCTATACCTAGATCTACCAATTACATGCAGATGATCACTACTATGTAATCGATTGAGTATTAGAATGGTTGATCATAAATAAACATTAAAATAAGGAAAAAAATTAATTAACATAAAAATAATGAGGAATTCCATTAAGAAAAAGGAGAGGAGTTCATTTGGACACTTACATCATAACCCCAAAAGTAAGGGACTAGCCACTCATGATTAGAGAAAAACTGACAATCCTATAAAGTTAAACATAGACATACCAACAGTCAGGAATGATGATCACGATTCATCCTAATGGTGTTGTCCACACTCTTCAGCTCTCAAAAGCCTTCAAGGTTCTCTCAAAATTGTAAAAGACAAGAATAAATCTAAGTTAATCAAAATCCGGTTTTACAAAGACAGAGAACACTATGTATAGCTTCCTAAAAATGTTTCACGAAAAGGTGCACTACGGTTATGGTAAATTCACTATCATCATTATTAGAACTGGTGTTGAAGCCTTGGGCCATCATGAATTGACCATGGCCTTATTGGTTGACTACGAGATTGTGGTGAGATTACCACTATTGTTATTGAATCCTCGATGTTGTTCTGGAAGGGTTGTTATCTTCTTACCATGGTTGTGTTGATTGCCACGACCGTGGTGAATGGACCATGACCGTTATTAAGTGTAGAATCTTCAAATCTTCATAAATTTGTGTAATTTTCAACTTTTTCACTCAATTGAGTGGTTGTACTCCTGCAATACAAAACTAGTGTCCAAACGTGAGTTCTGCCAAGAAAATGCATGCAAAATGACACAAAAACTCACACAAAATACCCCTTAGAAAGGAGTTTATCAACCTCCCCACACTTGAGCATTGCTTGTTGTCAAGCAATTATTCAGTTCCTAATTATAATAAATTTTCTTTAGTTAGAACTCATGCAACAAAAATTCCTTTTTATTCAACAATTAAAAACTCAAACCATGGGGTATCATAAATTTACTCAGGAATCCATTAAGCTTATAATTAACATGCAAATAGTCTTAAAAGAGCTTCAAGTTCGCTCTGCTCACCATATCTCAGTGTTTACAGTGCCATATAGACAATAAAATATACTCAAGATCAAAGTTTAATGAGCAAGTCCATAACTCTGTAAAGAGAGATGTTTGTAGGCTCTAAGTCTATTATGCCCAATTTCTTAAAGACAAAATAGGGTATCAAATTTATACTATCCCCCAAATCACATAGACATTTATCAAAATAAGACCCTTTTATTAAACAAGGAATAATGAATTTAACGAGATCTTTCATCTTGGGGGGAAGTTTCCTAAGAACCACAACAGAACACTCTCACAAGTTGTTCTCCAGCATTTGTACGAACCCATGCTTAAAGTAAAAAATTTACTCCATCTGGCAGCTCTGACAGTAGTATGGTATTGATGTCCCCCAAGGTAGGGGTAAGGTATTCCATCAATGTCTGAGCTTGATTAGCTGGCATTACTTTTTCTTTATCTTCATGAACTTCTACACGAAGTTTTCAAATTAAATTGTTAATATCAAATTCGTACAGAAGTGGTGGATTTTGGGACCTGGTTTGTATTCATTAATAGCAAAGGAGAAGATCAAATGCAACGAGAAATAAAAATAAAAATAAAAAAAATAAATAAACAATAAAAGTATTTCTATAAACAAAATTGTTTGGTTTTACAAAATTAAACTACTTGGGAATTCCTCAACTAGTCCTCGACAATGGCGTCAAAAACTTGATGAGTAAAATATGTTAGGCTCGCACAAGAACAAGTGCACCCTACAAAATAGTAACAATGAACTTGAAAGTTTGGATATCGAACCCAAAGGACCAATGTATTCCCGATTAGTTAAACTTATTAAACTAATAGTAGAATTGGTTAAAAAATAAGATTTAAATATTTTTTATGGTTTTGGTTTTTATAAGAAAACAAATAAACAAATATAAAGAGGAGTTTGAGTTATGATAAAAATGGCCAGATGTTATGACTCACTAGTATCAATTTCCCCCAATCCTAGTCCTAAAGAAATTCCTTCCTTAGTTAATTACCAATTCCCAAAATCAACTAAAGCTTATTATCAACGTTAGAAGATGCTCTTTGCCTTAAATCAATACCCCAACGATCATGGGTCTATCAATTTAACTCAAAGGATAAGATTAAATCTAGAGATTATTAATTAAAGATTAACTAATCTATCAGAAATTACCCAAATAGTTTGATAATGAAACTTGGTATAAAACATTCCTTACCTAGATTTACCAATTACATGCAAATGATCACTACATTGTAATTGATTGAATATTAGAATGGTCAAGTCCCAAATAAACATTAAAATAAGGAACAAAATTAAAAAGAATGAGGAGTTCCATTAAGAACAAGGAGAAGGGTACATTTGGACAGTTACATCATAACCCCCAGAATAAGGGGACTAGCCACTCATGATCAGAGATAAACTAGCAATCCTATAAAGGTAAACATAGACATACCAATAGTTAGAAATGATGATCACAATCCATCCTAACGGTGTTGTCCATGCTCTTTAGCTCTCAAAAGCACTCAAGGTTCTCTCAAAATCGTAAAAGATACGAATAAAAAAAATCCCCTTTTACAAAGACAGAGACCTCTATATATAGTTTCCTAAAGATATTTCACGAAAAGGCGCATTATGATCGTGGTAAATTCACCACAACCATTATTGAAATTGACACTGAAGCCTTGGGCTATCACAAATTGAAGATGGTCCTATTGGTTGACCACGACCCACTTGGGTTGACCATTTTCTTGGTGAGATTACCATGATCATTACTGGATCCTTGACGATATTTTGGGAGGATTGTTATCTTCTTACCATGGTTGTGCTAATTACCACAGTCGTGGTGAATGGACCACAGTCATTATCAAGTGCAGTCTTCAAATCTTCATAAATTTGTGTAATTTCCAACTCTTTTGCTCAATTGAATGAATGTACTTGTACAATACAAAAGTAGTGTCCAAATGTGAGTTCTATCAAGAAAATGCATGCAAAATGACATAAAAACTCACGCAAAATATCACCCGAAAAGTGGTTTATCAAAAACTGGTCTATCTCCTGAGTGTCTTGAGAAAAATGGGTTTTCATGAGAAATGGATTTCATGGATGCATATGTATCTTCATTCTGTTAATTTCTTTGTGGTTGTTAATGGAAATCCTGTTGGCCAAATTTCTCTAGGGAGAGGATTAAGACAGGGTAACCCACTGTCACCCTAACCTTTCATTTTTTGGATAGAGGGTATTTCATCTCTTCTAAAAATAGTGAGGCGAGAGGTGATATCCATAAAGTGAAGGTGTGTAGAAGGGCTCTTCCTCTCTCACATCTCTTATTTGCTAACACTTGTTTCCTTTTTTGCAAGGCTAATGACAATGAAATTACCATTTTGAAGGAGATTTTAGACAAGTATGGTGACATTTCAGGCCAAATAATCAACTATCAGAAGTTTGAAATATTTTTCAGCACCAATATTCAACAACCTCAAAGACAGTAAATCTTTGCTTTTTTGGGTGTTTCTGAAACCATTGAATCCAACAAATATTTGGTGCTTTCATCCATCATAGGAAAAAGGAAAAAAATTATTTTTGGTTTTGTCAATGACTATATTTGGAATCACATTAGTCATTGGACGAGCAAGCATCTTTCTAAGGTGGGTAAAATGATTCTTGTTAAATTTATTGCTCGATCTATTCCTAATTTTTGCATGAGTGTTTATTTGTTCCTTTCTACTCTTAAAGATGAATTACAAAGAATGTTGAATTCTTTCTGGTGGGGTTTGAATAATCAACAAAAGGAAAGGCATTAACTAGCTCAGTTGGGATAAAATGTTTATGAAAAAGGAACATGGAGGAATGAGGTTCAAATAATTGCATGCTTTTAATCTTGCCACGCTAGGGAAGCAAGGTTGGCATTTGACGTCCAACCGATACTATGGTAACAAAAGTTTTCACAGCCAAATATTTTCCATTAGTGGACTTCTTGAAGACTCAATTAGGGCATAATCCAAGCTTTATATGGCATAGTATCCGTTCTTCATAGGTAGTGGTGAAAGAAGGCTTTCAATGGAGGATTGGTGATGGAAATTGTATTTGCGTTTGGACTCAACTTTGGCTAAAAAATTCAGAGAATCATTATGTGACATCCATTAGCAATAACGAAAACCAGGACTTACGAGTTGGAGATCGTATTGACCATAATTTGCATACTTGGAAGATTAATGAAGTATTTGCCAATTGTAACCCAAATGATGCTCAACAAATTCAATCCATTCATGTTCTCAACACTAAGGTTAATGATATACGCATGTGGAAATTTACAACAATTGGTGATTATTCTGTTTGTAGTGCCTATCTTAATATTATGGAGAACATGTTGGATAACTCTTAATTGAAAGTTCAAGGCAACTGGATGCTTCTTTGAAAATTACAAACTCCTCATAATATCAAGCACTTCCTTTGGAGATTGTTTAGAGGTTGTCTTCCTAAAATGTCTAGCCTCTGCAAAAAACATGTTTTGTGCCCTCTAGTTTGCGTGTCATGTGAAGCAAATATAGAGAATGAATGACACATTTTTTTGGCCTGCGACTTTGTGAAAGAAGGACAACAGGAAATTTGTGGCATTTGGTCGATAGTTGTTGGACCACAATGGATAACTTTCATGATTTTGTGTTCAAGTTGTTGCAGGACTCTATCCTGAGCATTAGATCACGCATAAGGGTGATTCTTTGGTGTATATGGAAGGCAAGGAACTCAAAGCTTTGGGAGGAAACATCATTGTCTCCTACTGTTGCCTTCTCCTAAGCACGGTAGCATTTCATAGAATGGAGGAACAACAATATGTTGTCCAGTCCAATCTCACAAACTTCTACAAGTTTTAATGACATAGTTGGAAGCCTCCTCTAGATGAATTCATAACTTGTAACATTGATGTTGCTCTATTTGAAGAAACGAAAGCCTTTGGTATTGGAGTTTGTTTGAGAGGCAAGCATGATAACTTCATCAAAGAAAAAACAACAACCATTAATGGCTTTCTGATAAGTGCCATATTTTAGCTACTTTGAAGATTATAATGCTGGCACTTATCTTTTGGTTTTAGTAAAATTGTTGATTAAATTGCCCTAAACCTAGTTGTTTTATATTTTATGTAACTATGTTGGGTGTTATTCACATTTTGGAAGATTTATCCACTCAAATCTGGCGTTTTGATAAGTTTCAATGGTATTCGGAGCATCCAAGCAAGCAAGACAAGCACAAAAGGGCAAAAAGGTCAATATAGGAAGCTTTTAGAAGCATTCTTTCCCAGAACTAGCCCAGACCAGCACCTTTCTTCAGCAAAAGGGTTTTTAACTCAGGCAGGCGAGCGAAGCATGTGTATTTGGTTCACCAGGGCGAGTGGCTTGCTTCACCATTAAGAGATTAACTCGCCCAGGTGAGTGAAAATAGGCAAAATTGGTCACCTGGGTGAGTGGACACAAGCAACTCACCAATGGCTATAAATAGCCATGCAAAATGAAGAAGAAAGATGATTTTTGAGGGGAAAAACATGAGAAAACACTTAGGAGGCTTAGAGAGAGGTGAGAGAAGAGAGAAAAGGAGTGGAAACTCTGTAGGAACGGGCCGAGGATCGCTACTTTTGTCATGTTTTCTGTTGATCTCTTACTCTGCACCATGATCGGTTAGTTTCTCCTAAGAATTGAATGTAATCTTTTGTACCCTTATGTATCCCTTTTAATATTTGAAATATGTATGAATCTTTTCTAGTCATTCTGGTAATTTCATTTTGTTCTTAATGCTTGATTCTACTTGATCACTAGTTTCATGAAAATAGATTCTAAGCTTGAGTGGAAAGTGCCCTTAGGATCTGAACTGAATGATTTTACTCTTTATGTTATGTTGCTAGGAATAGAGCATAACATTTAGATTGCAAATAGCACGAGATTATGATTGTAATGCTGGGTTATTTACTTCGTATCCGAGAGATCAATATTCGTAAATATCCTTAGGATTCTCAAATGCGAAGGATCGATTCGGGGTGAATTAATGTGTGCATCAGTAATGATAGAAAATGATTTATACATGATAATATTAAATGGGTACTGAGGGTATGAATGATGAAACTTAATCCTATGTTCTCTTCAATTAATTGAATTCATTAGTTTTCATACTTCTTTATTTATGTTATTTTCGTTATTTCCGCAAAACCAACAAAAACTTCGACTATACTTGTTGTATATAACCTATTAAACTGTTACTTTTATTTAAATTAACTGAGTAATTCAAGTCCCTGTGGAGACGATCTTTTATAAATTATGTAACCTGCAACGGCAATTGATACACTTACCAAAAGTCTAACACTTTCCCTCTCCAATCGAAAGTAGAAGCTTGAGCTCTTCTCAGTGTTATTCTCTGGCCGCAAAATTTACAGCTTACAAATATTATTATAGAATCTGATGGCAAAGTTGTTGGTGATCATTTTAATAGTTGTTCCAAAGGAATTTCAGAATTTCATGTTATTATGGATAAGTGTAGGCATTATTTCTCCAGTATTACAAACTATAGAGTGAGTTTGGTAAAGAGACAAATTAATCTTGTAGCTCATAACTTAGCAAGAATTTTAAGATTTTATGCTAGTTCTCATGTGTTTGATTACATCCCCTCATATATCCCTCATATATTGTTTCACATATTATGAATGAAATAATATAACTATGTTTACTTTTCTTTTTTTTTTTTATTTATAATAAAACAAAGATTTGTTACGTGTTTCTTTCATACCCAAAACCGATTTATTTATATTTTGCTTGAACCGGTGGTACAACCTATAACATTACTCCGAGCTCTATTTATAATATATTTTCCTTCAATTTGCTTTGAAAAAAGAAACACACCATCTAAAAATTTTAATCGTATATGTGATTTTCCTTTTCTTTTCTCAAATCTATATCTATATCACTATTCAAGTTCTCCTAAGTCAAAACATTTAAAAGCGAAGAAACTTTACAAAAAATTAAGTAAGCAATGTGAGAGCTATAATTTCCACCAAGCAAATATTACACTACATATAATTTAAATTAAAGTTTTAAGTTATAGATTTTTTATGCAAATTCTTTTATATGAATTTTGTAATTTTCTTATAATTTTTCTGTTCAAATTTTCTTATGATTCTGGTAATAATATGCTTTTCCTTAAATTTATTGAAAAATTGTTGAATTTTTAAAATAACTTTGTGGATTATAGAACAAATTTTGTTTATAAAATAACTTAATTTGACTTGCAAATTTTTCATAGGAATAACTTAAAACATAAATTCTCTAATTTATTTTTATGTAGTAGTAGACAATGGTACACAAGTTGTTAGAACTTAGAAAAACAAAAAAAAAATGTTATTAATAAAATGATATTCTAATATCATAAAAATATTCAATTAAAGAAATAATTAATATTTAAAATTATCTATAAGAAATGATATTATCAAAAATTTAGACCTCCAAAAGCTCTGCCACTGCTCCAAGATGTTTTTTCCCCCTTATAATAAATAATAGCAGCGAACAATCCTTATATTAAGTGAATATCAAGTTAAAGTGTAATGAAGCAATAATTTACTAATTCATCATTAATTAATAATTAATAATTAATAATATTAGATCAATATTATGTTAGAATTTTAATGATATGTCATTACAATATAATTGAGATTTTTGCTACAGAATATAATTGAGATTTAGGCATTTAGCAATATTTCAAAAATACTGCTAAATATATTTTCTCTTTAGCTATTGGTACAGAATATGATTGAGATTAAAGAGTGCGTAGTCAATTTAAAACTGAAAGGAGGAAACTAAATATTTGTCTCCACTCGGGCAAAAAAATTAATATATTGTATTTTAAATAAAAAATTACAGAAACACTGCAGTATCAAATCTATTTACAAATCTACTGCAGGCAATCATGTGCTACAGGAACGCATTTAATCACGTCGATATAGGACGTGTTCAGAAGGCAATCACGTGCTACAGGAACGTGTTTAATCACGTCATGCATAGACGTGTTTCAGCTGCATTCATGTGCATGTAAGACGTGTTTAATCACGTCCAGCAGAGGCGGAACCAGGCCTGCATCACGTCATGCAGGGGCGCATTTGAGGTTCATTCACGTCTTGTGTGGACGTGACCAAGCATCATTCACGCCACACAGGGACGTGATTCAGCCATGTATATTTATACCCCCCATCCATCTTCCACACCCACACTGCACTTGCTACTCTCTCTCTATATTTTTTTCCTCTGGATTCTCTCTATAAAAGGGTTTGCATTTGAGGCTTGGTGCAAGGAAAAAAAGGTGCAAAGAAGCTCTATATAAACCAAGTAAGTGATGTTGAAATATTTTTTATTTTATTTGGGTTACAATGTTATTAGTTAGTGACTTAAATTGTTAGTGTCTTAGGTTATTAGTTAGTGTCTTAGATTATGAAGTAGGTTTAGAGTTTAGTGTACAAGTAGTGCGTGAAGGTAATTAGTTTTTGAAATTGCATGATATATATTATATTAGTAGGTTAGTTAGTTACTTAGTTTAGGGTACGTAGGTTATGACATATATTTAGGGTTTAAGAAACAAATAGTTGGTTACCTAGGTTTAAGGTTGATGACATAGGTTTTGGGTTTAGACCTAGGTTTAGGGTTAGGACTAGGTTTAGTTTTATTCTGCGTCCTTAAATTTAACTACCTAATGTTATTTTGGTCTCTAACATGTGTTCATATTATCACTTAAGATAAACATTACATATAACTTTTGATTAAAATGAGTGACAAGTTATAATTTTGAGAACTTTTTAAATTCCCTTAATTCTAAGGGCTAAAGTGAAACCAAATCACAAATTTAGACTAAATTGACTATTTAGTTATTTGTTTTATTTTAGGGAAAAAAGTGAAAAGAAAAATAAAGGAGAAAAAAAAAGATAGCTTATTTTTAGGTTGTTTAAAAGAAAGATTAAAAACATTTTTTTTCTTGTTTGATTATGTAAACTATGTTGAAGAATATTGATAAGTTGAATAAATTGTGGATGTAACATCTTAGTTGGTTAGATTTCAATTTGTTGGTTAGATTTCATCGTATATTAATATTAATAGAAAAATAACAAGGTTATTGACTTGATATTTATAGTAAGCATATCCATAAATATATGTGTTGTATATCTATTAATATTTATAGTTGAATAAACAAGATTTTGATTCGAGTTTTGTGAATGAAAAAAAATAAGCATACCCAGACAGTAAAACTCTCATGTCTACGAATGCTTAAAAAACGTTTAAAGGGAGCTTTAAAAAAGTAATAAAGAAGTCTTCCATTATAAGTTTTTTACTTATGAGATGACTAATTGTGATGACAGAAAGGTATATAGCATATTGAAACACTTGTCACTAGAACAAAAATAGACCTTTTTATAAATAAATAAAAAAAACTTATCGTTGAAAACAAAGTATAATTAACAAAGTATAGCATATTGTTGACTTACAATTTATTGTTGGTGACTTAGATTAGTAGATAGTGACCTAGATTACGAAGTAGATTATTAGATAATGACCTAAAAACATAATGGATTTGTAAAAATAATTTGTTAGTTAGTGACTTAAATAATTTGTATTTGAAATTAGGTTAAATATTCTAATATAATTATAAAATGTGTAGCATATTATTATGGCTGAGTCATCGTCATCTGAGTCACCTCATTCTGGCTCGGACCGTGAGCATGAGCCTACCGATCCCACAACGCATGTTCTTCCCGGACCATATAGATGGGATGTACTTCGAAGGCGTAGGCAACGCACTCATATTTCACAGGCAGTGTGGAATGAGGAGACACGGAGAGAGCTGAAGATACGTCGCGGAGGTAGACTCATTGGTGGACCCCGACCTGATGATATCCCGGACATAGTAGCCCAGTATTTGACTGAGGCTGGTTTCATACATGTGGCTCGCATGAAGTTTATGCAGGTATCGATTAACGAATGTTGTTAACTTAATCTGTTGAAATTGTAATTTTGAAATCGATGGTTTCAAACATAATGTATTTGAAACGCATAAATCGATAAGTTACTTCGATTTTGCAGATTGATCCTGCTCTTATCAGTGCTCTAGTTGAGCGTTGGAGGCCAGAGACACACAGTTTCCATATGCCCCAGGGTAAGATGACGATTACGTTGCAAGATGTTGCAGGTATTCTAGGATTGCCTACTAATGGGCAAGTCGTTACCGGACGGACCTACACAGATTGGTCCCAACTGTGTAACGAGGTTTTTGGTAACGGCCCTGATCCGGACGCCGAGTTATGCACCGACAGTTTGAGGTTATCATATTTCGACAGAGTGTATCCTGCATGGCAATTTGTTGTCGGGAACCCTCAGAATGAGATATACTTCACGAAGGCTCACATTGCTCGAATGTTAGGAGCCTGGATCCTATGCGACAGATCAGGGGGGAGCGTGGTAGGATGTCGGTACATAGCCTTACTTGCTGGTGACTTTGCCGACATTGGTTCATATAGTTGGGGGTCTGCGGTTCTGGCAAACTTGTTTAGACAGTTGTGCGAATGCACAGACCCCGATAGAAAAGACATCGGTGGGTGTACTGTTTTGCTTTAGATTTGGGCATGGCTCAGATTTCCACCAATTGCTCCCCCATTGCCTGCTGCGTTCGAGCCAGACCGCCACTTCGGACATAGGTATGTTTATTGTGTATTACTAGAATGGCTGTGTATTTATGCGTGCTACAATTAACGATTGAATGTTTAATCTGTGTATTAGATTTAATGTCTTACGTCGCTTCAGCCCGAACTCATTGACATTTTTTCGGGAGAGGCTAGACAACCTAAATAGACATGAGGTATGTCTTTTTAAATAAATAATGTTCAGTTTTAAATGGATGTGAATATGCAACTGACTCATACATATGATTTAATTATGTAGGTGGTTTGGAAACCTTACGGTGATTACGAGTTTATGGGTGCATCTGCTGAGACACAACGTCTGTGGATGGCTAGGACACCTATAATTTGTTTTCACATTGCTGAGTATTCATAGCCTGATCGATGCATGAGGCAATCGGACGGGATCAACCAATTCCTCACAGGGCTGGAAAACTTAAGGAGGTTCATGATTATACCCTTCGGGGTAAAGCCCAAGAAAATTGGGCTCGTAAGCTCAGAAAGTTCATACAGAGATGGGATAGGAGAGGTGAACACGTTGATGTGCCTCCTGCAATACATGGTCTGATGTCACCGAACCATAAGTACATGGTGTGGTATAGACTTTCTGGGAAGCGATATGTGACAAAGCGAGGGGCCAGATTAGGACGCTCTGTAAGTTACTACAGCACAATATTTATTATTTCATTATTTGATATAGTTGTTTATGTAACTATGTTGTGGCTTATAGGTTGATGGTCTGGAGAATTTGTATTTTGTGACGACGCCTGACCAATTTGGAAACTACGGTGTGGAGTATGTGCATGACGAAATAGGTCATCTGATTGATGTTTTCAGAGAGTCAGCTCGGGTGTCTGAGGCAGGTCCAAAGGCACCGCAGTCCCAACTTCCGGATGAGCCCCAGTTATCGCTCGACGTTGGGCGTCGTGCGAAAGAGGGTCGAGGGTAAGGACGCCGTCGACGTCCTATTACACCTGTTCCCGAGCCTATTCATGCACCCACACCATGCACGAGTGGATGGATCAGGCCACCCTACATTGGTCATGAGTACGGTGTTCATCAGACATATTACGACCCTACCCAGGCAGAGGCTGATACATTGTATCGGCCGGAGCCCCCACCGATGGCCACAGAAAGCCAGCCTACGTACCAAGTGAGTCCAGTGTCGGTGGCATTCGGGGATTAGGTAGGGACGAGTGCGGCATTCGGGGATCAGGCAGGGACGAGTGATTCAGGGTCTCATGACAGGGGTCGTATAGATATGGACGACCTATATGGTCAAATGAATTTTGCAGCAGGCCATACATATTATCCTCCAGATATGTCGGTCGAGGACACTCCACCTCCATATTATGTTGCTGATCAATATTTGCGTGGACGTGGTAGACGCAGATTGCCAGATCGTCAAGCGCGTCATTATCAGTGGCCTCCTCCTTCGTAGACATTATATTTTGTTATTTACTTTAGTTTCCAGTTTTTGTATTTGACTATTTAATTGACATATGTATATATAATAACTGCATGTGTATTGTCTAGTAACACAACATTTGTAAAGACACGCTCTGCTTGTGTACCCGTTTAGGGTTTATGGATTGCACCTGTTAACAACATCTTTAGGGCTTATGGATTGCACCACTTAACAACATCTTTAGGGCTTGCACCACTTAACAACATCTTTGGGGCTTATGGATTGCACCACTTAACAATAATTTGTCACTTTAGTATTACTAAGTTTCAGAAGTCTTTTTATGCTTTTGAATGAAATAAAAAGAGAAACAACAAATTATTGTCCCACTCTCTTCCTTCCTTGCTAAGTATTCAGTCTTCTTCTGATGGCACAAAAAACAACAAATCCGATCATCTTTTCCAGGCTTCATCATATACATGCTAAAAAAACGATAATAATAACATTTGTCACTCTCAAACTGAACCATCCATGCAGCAACAACGATAGTAGTTGAGTCATTGACAATAAATGAAGGTTACATAAAAAAATGAAGCAAATGAAGCAAATGAATAAAACCAAAATCAACAGAACAAACAAATAAATCTGAAACAATAAAACTCCATTGAAGAAGAAAAACCTACAACAGATCTATCACAAAAAAGTAACCAATTTGTGGACCACTTGGGGCTGATTTTGATGGTGACTGGACCACTTGGGGCTGATTTTGATGGTGACTGTGTCCATCTGTTTTATCCGCAGTCACTTGCTGCTAAAGCTGAAGTTGTGGAGCTATTTTCTGTGGAGAATCAGCAGTTCAGCTGTCACAATGGTAATTTGAACGTACAATTATCCACAAACTCGTTGGTGTCACTGAACATGTTGGTCAAGACATGTTTTTTTCGTAGAGCGGAAGCTAATCAATTGGCGATGTTTGTTTTGCTTCCTTTGCCACGGCCTGATTTGGTCAAGGCCAGTTCTGATGATGCTTGTTGGACTTCCATCCAAATTTTACAGGGTGCTTTACCTATGGGTTTTGATTGCACTGGGGGACGATTTTTGATTAGGCAGAGTGAAATCTTAGAATTTGATTTCAGCAGCGATGCTCTGTCTGCAACCATAAATGAAATAGCAGCCTCTATTTTCTTTGGCAACGGTCCCAAGGAGGCACTTAAATACTTTGATGTATTGCAACCCTTTTTGATGGAAAGCTTATTTGTGGAAGGGTTTAGTGTTAGCCTGGAAGAATTTTCAATATCCAGGGCAATGAAAAGGACAATAATTGATTCGAGATGTTGTATCAGCTGAGGTCTTTATACAATGAGTTGGTGGCGCAGCAACTGGAGAAGCACATTCGAGATGTTGAACTTCCTATCATTATTTTTGCTCTAAAGTCAACTAAATTAGGACATTTAATTGATTCGAAGAGTAAATCTGCTATTGATAAGGTTGTTACCACCAAGGTTACAGAAACACGCACACCCCCTCTCTTTCAAGACAACACAAGGCCCTTGTGTCCCTTGGCCCACGTGAAAGAACCCTACCACTTCGATCAGAGCAGGACAACACTGTGTGGTCCTCTATACTGTAGCCAATAAGTGCGTCTGATTTATAAAATGACATTGACAACACCGGTGACGATTGACAACACTTTGTGGTCCTTTTTACTGTAGACATTAAATTTCACTGGTCTGTCAGATGACATTGACAACACTACCACGACAGCAGTTTACTCACGTCCCATCCAGGCGCAAGTGGTCACGCCCCACACAGGCAGGGTTTAACACAGTTATATATACCCCACAGAGGAGTTTAATCATCCCACACAACATACCTCCGCAAACGAAACTCAACCTCAATACGATGGCCTTCTTAGGTGAAACCTACTCTCAAAACGTTGGTAATTCCAAATTAGCATTTATTTTTCCGAATAGATCAATTTTACACAATGAAACTGGTGTTTCTTTCGTATGTTATACTCCAATACCAATGCGAGTTCCCGATGAGTGTTCCTTTCAGTCACTCAAGAGTAGAATGCAGAACATCCTTCTGCTAACAAATGACCAGTCTGTGGATGAAATTTACTATCGACAACCGTCCATTAATACAGGTAACGAACTTTTTTTTCATTCACTGCAATTGAAAAATGATGATGATGTTTACACTATGTTGGTGTGCCATGAAAAACTCCCATCTGTTGGTCCTATAGAATTGTTATGTATGATAACCAGAACACCCGATGGTGTCCTCAACCTACTTCGATCCACCATGACTCCTACTCATGATGCACTGTTGTATTACAACGGCAAGTGGAACATACCACGAAAAAGCAATTTTTGGGTTACTCATTTACTGGAAAAAATCCAGTAAGATTTCAAATTCCTTCAGGATGCAATATAGAAACACTCAAGGATATAATCAAGCAAGTTGCGCCGGTAGGAGTTCCCCCTTATGGAATTCACGAATCACAGGTTGTCAGACAATTGTTCTTCAGACAACCAGGTCACGCAAAATATTCAGAAAACATGGTTGAGTATGAAATAATAAAACTGAAAAATGATGAAGATGTACTGAAGGTGTTGGCAGAATCTAATTACTGGAAGCGTTTCTCTCCAATAGAAATTTTAGCTACTTTTAACAAACCGGTAATCGAACTACTGGAAGATGACATGTCCGCAGCACAAGACCATCCAAATTATGATTAGTTTCGTCATTTTCATGTTTGAATTGTTGTTGTTAGTAGGTTTCGTTGTTTTGCTTTTTCAATGTTCAACTTTTTGTGTTTATCTCTCTAGTTCCAATTGTTTGTACGGTCTGTTATTTTATTAGGTTTCCATCACTATGTTACCGTTAATGTCAATTGCGATTTGATGTTTGAAATTCATCGTAGCGTATATGAATTTGACATGAGTGATTTCCCTGGAAGATTGGTTTATGGTTCAAATGTTCATTACAAAAGACAACAACATAAAGCAAAACATTAACAACAATATCACCAATTCATGAGGTAGATGGACGACTAGGACAATTTCGACGGTTATGTCCAGGTAATCTACATATACTACACTTAATACGACTTTGACTAGCTTCAACTTCGTCCATCTCATTGCGTATTCTAGTTGACTTTGGACGACCCTTTGCACGCAAATATTCTCTGTCTGGTATGACCACTGGATCATCACTAGGTGGAATTGCCTGCTCATTACCAATTGGCTGTCATGGAAATGAATAAGCTTGTACCAGGTTTGATATAAGGAAGACGTCATCCACATATTGTGCAGGTGACTGACGAACATGTAAAGCGGCTGCTGCAACATGACTACAAGGATACTTGAACGCCTTAAATTTCCCACACTGACAGAACCGCTCAGGGAGGTTTACCAAGTACGATTTGTCATAACCATCATCAACCTCAAATACAGATCGTTCAACTTTATATGCACGAACATAATGACCAGTAGCACTGGTCTCATTGGCCTTCAACATAGCAACCACATTTTTGCAATGTGGATAAGGACCTTGTAATTCATTAAGAGCCGATCGGCCTCTGCAAACAAAATATTCCACCAATCTGCTATATGTGTGCTTAACCAACGCGGTTATTGGCATGTTTCTTGCACCTTTCAAAATCCTGTTTACTGACTCGGCCAAATTTGTTATCATATGTCCGTACCTGCATCCCTCGACATCATATGCACGTGTCCACTTTTCCTTCAGGATGCTATCAATCCAGTTTGCAACCTCAGGACTGACATCACGAAAATT
Source organism: Glycine tomentella (assembly GCA_007407185.1). NCBI lineage: Eukaryota > Viridiplantae > Streptophyta > Magnoliopsida > Fabales > Fabaceae > Glycine > Glycine tomentella. The sequence continues at coordinate 272,346 of PYAF01005251.1, read as the reverse complement.
TGCAAAGGCTATGTCAAAATCAACAATAGAAGGCGTATAACCTGCACAGAAATTAAATAACATCAAAATTTAGTTATACATGAAAAATGAATACATGAGTTTTTAACCATACCTAAAGTCATAACCGCTTTCTTCAATTTTTCATTTCTGAACTTTTGATTAAAATTGCTCGCAATATGACGGAGGCAAAAGACGTGATAAGCATGCGGTGGTTGCCACCCGGGGTGCCTCTGAACTGCAGACAATATGCTTCGATGCCTATCAGAAATAAGACAAAGATTTGTCTTCTTTGTAACATGCGAGCGAATGTTATCCAGAAAGAATTCCCAAGCTTCCAACGTCTCACTTTCAACAATGGCAAATGCAATTGGCAAACACTCATTGTTCCCATCCTGAGCTGTGGCAATCAACAATTTTCCTTTGTACTTGCCATATAAATGAGTGCCATCAATTTGAATAACCGGCTTACAAAAATTGAAAGCCTCGCAACATTGTCTGAAGGTCCAAAAAATGCGCTGGAACACGCGTTTTCCACGAACGATTCTATGAGCCACATAATAAGTTTTTGTCTGAATTTGATAAACAGAACCTGGTGAAAAGCGAAGCATGTATTCACACCACCTCGGCAAAAATGCATATGATTCCTCCCAATCACCGTAGATAATTGCCATTGCTTTCTGCTTTGCATACCATGCCTTTCTATATGAAACTTTGTATCCATAGGAATGAGTTATCCTTTCCTGGACTAGTCCAATTGAACA